>JAEPRC010000116.1:0-78768 GCA_016758945.1 Mucor plumbeus
ACCGGGAGTTGGTTATGGGCCAGATAGTCCATCTCATGGAGTATTGAACAGATAACAGGCCAACGGATAAGCCATGCAGTAATTGAGAGCTTTGGGATCTTCTTTGTTTTTTGTGGTAGTTTATTCAACAGAACGTAGTGTACTACAGTATTTACACTTTAAATTCAGACAAAATAAGTAAAATTTGGGATGGAATAAGAACAAAATTGGGGTGTAGTGAGGATAAAGTTTGGATATAATGAGAATAAAATTTAGATATAATGAAAATGATATTTGGATAAAATGAGGGTAAATTTGAGATGAAATGAGAATGAGATTTAGAGATAGTGAGAAGAGAAATTAAAAAAGATTAAATTAGTCTCAAGTATTTCAAGGAGTTAATCCAAATAAATTTACCTGTAATAATCTAAAGTCTTTCTGATAGCAGAAAGCCAAACCATGTACATTATGGCGATATGATATATATATTAAGTAAATCTAAATTCTCTTAAAAGAAGTAGGACGACCATCTTGGTTCCAAATGGAAGATGCAATGGACATCATATTCTTAGATGCGTTTACATCTCGCTGCCACAGTGTTTTATATGTTTTACAGACAAGAACACCAAAACCACGAGTATGAGAAGCTTTGTACAAGGTATCAGTTTTAAAAATGTTGCAAATTCTAGACGTCTTAAACTCGTCAATTGGCACAACTAGTAGCTCACCTTCTTTTTCACGTTTCTTCAGGGTTCTATAGAACATGCCTGTAACACCATGCCTCAAACCTATAAGTTTTACCGAATCTTTTCCTACCATACCTGTACCAAAAACAATTAGTGGCACTTTAGATTTGTCGTATTCAAATTTCGAAGGTTTCCATTTATTAGATCTATGTATTATATGTTATCAGACAACTATACAGCATTTGTTTTGCTCTAGATATTCTTACTTTGTAACATCATGGGTTCCGACGGTACCGGAAGCATCGTTATCATTTATCTTCTTCTTTGCTCTTGCTTTTCTGTCTAAAAGCTCATTGCTCTTTTTGGCAGCCTTCTTCATTTTTCTCCATTTCTTTCGCTTCGTCTTGTTTCTTTTCTTTTTATTATACTTCTTGTCTCCATTCAATAACATATTGACCATGATTTCAGGAGCTCTCTGTCTACCTTGATATAAAAAAAAGCGATCTTTTGCAGTATCTTTACCATAGAAAGCGAATAATTTATCTTTAAGAATAATGATATATTGGATAAATCTATCATACAAAACTGAACTGCAAGTCTTTTGTGTGGGAATGTTTGTTTCTATGCTAGTTAGACCTTTACAATCCTTCAGTTTTTGTAATCTTGATGAATATTTAGTTGATCCAGTGAGGTTATAATACTCTTTGGTGGAGCATTGTCTAATTTGATGATTACTTGTGTCCAAGCCAATTGCTGCTGTATACACTGCCTTTCGACCAGGGTCAATAAATACAGGCTGATAAATTCTTTCGACTTCTTCATATTCAAAATCTTCTAAAACAAGGTCATGGTTCTCAATGTCTTTTTTTACTTTTTTGAGAGCCGTAGCTCCTCTCTTTTCAAAAAGAAAATCAACTGTAAACCCATCCGACTTGATTGTATTGGAAAATAAAACATTATTTAATCCATTGGGACGCAAATCATCAATGCTACAATAGTAATGGGCATTTAATTAATATTATAATAGAATATATTCTGCAGTGCATTGTTTACCTTTTGAATCCTAAGCCTTTAAAATCAAAATATTTATAAAATAAATCCAATTGAGCATTGTAGCCTCTGGGTAGCTTTTCTTTAGTGAAACAACACAAGGAATTGATACTAATTGTAACAAATTTTCAACGAAAAGAAGGTGATGGTGAAATAGTAAATAATCTTGGTAATGGAAGACGTCTAACATCGTAAGGATTATGAGCCAAATGCTCTCTTTCATACTCGGAGAGTATATAAGCAAGAGAACGAACAAATTTCCCTGGAGAAGCAGATAATAATTTAAGGGTAACCTGAACATCTATATGAGTAGACAATGGCATGCAGACCTCTTTAATTCTTGACTGTTTACCTTCAGACAGTTGAATACTTTTAGGCCATACAGGATTTCCTTGGCAAACCATTTGATAACAAAATTCCTTGGCAACCTTGGCTACATGATCAGGACTCATCGTCTATATTCATTGTTAGTTATTTATAAAATATTATTTGTTCAGTATTTGATACTTACCATGAATGCATTTTGAAGAATATAACGAATATAACGCAAGACTTTTGCTTCAAAAAGTTCTACTATATTATTCAAACAAGAAGTAGCAACTACAGTACATGCTTCTGATATTCATTGACTGTTTCCAGAAGCCAAATTTACTTTATAAATGATAGCAGGATACTTGATACGAAATGTATCCCAAGCAGGAATTATGTCAGAAGGTAAGGCAGTTCCATTGGTTGCTTTACAATTATTTACTAATTGGCATATAGAGTACCAGAAATTTTGTTTAAATATACAGTCTGGGATGATATCATCTTTATGCATCAGTATATAATAGTTTACAAATATTTGAGCCCTAAATATTAATTGTCTAACATCCTCACAGGCACTTATGATTCTTGAATTGATAGTTGTAGCAGATTGTGGGTTAACTGATGATGATGTGGTTGCAATGATAGATTCGTTATTACGTATGCATGACCTAAATGGAATCTTTCTTGTAAATGACTGATGGGCTTTACGCAAATTATTATTGAAGACCTCCAACTTTGATGATAAATGATTTTTACAAAGTAGGGATCGCGATGAGCTATGTCCTACTTCCTTGCAGTTAGAGCATACTACATTTGTATTATTTGTCTTTTGTTGTTTTGCTTCCTTCTTTTCTTGCTTCATTTCGAAGCTTTGATTTCTCTTGCATGATGTGCCCACTTTATAGTAGTTAGGATTGATGAAAAAGCCGATTATATCATACAAACTTACCAGAATCAGCAGTATCTGGGTTATATTTACTGCATTTATAGTAGTTTTTATTATAATTGCCAACTAAACCACAATCTACATATGTGGGAACTATTGATTCGGTAGTTGGAATATACACCATTTTTATTTGCTTTGCTACAACTACTTGCTAGTTTTAGAATTTCTTTGATATTTGACACTTTGGATTTTAGCATAGATAATTTCTTTGTAATACATTTAGATACGAAAGGTTTGATAACAAAAGAAAAAGAGCTTTATAATTATATATCATTTCTAATAAAGTATGCTCAGTGTTCTATTCGGTTATCTACGGGTAACCAGGCAGTCAAAAACTGATAACGGGAAAATAAGTATTTGGTTCAATACGATGGTAATGAATGAAATAAACGAAAGAAAATGATTTAACTACAGTAAATGAGATTAATTTCATCACAGACAGTAAACATATTGCACTAATACAATAAAAATAGCTTTGAAAGAAGGTGCACTTGACAGGAAGTATCCTTGTTAGATTGAGTATAAGAAACTGGCTCATCAAAGCCCATCACTTAGTAATCGTCAGTATCAGTTGCATTACTTTTTTTTTTTTTTTTTTTTTTGTGCTTCAGATTTTCGAAAACTGCTATATTAATTAACTCATTTTATGGCCATTTTGCTAGATCTACTTTTTAATGATAAACTGATAAATTATAATAATAAAACGCAGGTAGACGGTATAAAACAGAAGAGATATTATAATTGCTAGAGTAGCTTCAATGTACTTAGCTTAACTATGCCATAGAGTTTTTAAAAAACTAGTTTTCAAAACGGAGTGCCTCCTTTTCTAACACAGTATTTACACTAAAATCTGGAATGAATGAGAATAAAGTTAGGATGTGGCGAGGTAAAGGTTTTTTATAATGAGGATAAAGTTTGGATGGGATAGGAATTGAGGTTTAGATAGAATGAGGATGGGATGAAGTGAAAATGTGATCTAAAGGTGATGAAATGAGAATTTGGGCTAGATTAAATCTATTGAATATTTAAAGAATTATTTAGAGCTAGAAAGGAATGGTTATTTGCTTTTTTTAAGTAAAAAATAATTAAACAGTATTACTGACTTTTGTAATATTTTTAACCCTTTCAACATGTATTATACTCTTTATATAATATTATATTATAACTTTCCAATTTTGGTTAAATTGAGCTTATGCTCAATTCAAAAAAAAAAAAAAAAAAAAAAAATCATGGACAGGGGGATACTTTTTGTCTGGTAAACGTAATTTTTATTTGATAAGTATTTTGTGTAGAGAGGAATTAATTCAGCAAGATCAGCCCAAATGGGCCGATTACGGAAATTCTAATCTGTTAATTAATAAGAAATAATATATACTCGCTTTATAAAGTTTTATCTAGTTTGATAAAGGTTACACTTTATAATTGGCACTTTATTAACTTGCTCAAGTATACTCAGAATAAGTTACACTCCATACATTAAAATGGATTTTATATTTGTGCAGATACCTGCTCGAGCAAAATTCAAATTTTCAAGAATTGAATTTTCATAGTTTACAAACTTCAACGTTATAAACGTATGCTTTTTTCCTATAAAAAACCCTGTATGTAAACAATTTTTAAAAATACCCTAGACACCGTTAACTATATATAAGTTACTAACATTATACTACCTATACCTAAATTTACTTTATATTACGAAAAACTCGAAACAGATTAATTTCACTGCTTTTTCCTTTGAAAATGAGTCTCGCTTTTCATTCCAGATTATTTTTTTCCACAAAATAATTCCAAAAAAATATTTTACGTCAATGTACCTGAGATGTTCAGCTCTAACCCAAAAATAAGTATCCAAAAATATCCTATTTTTTGCATTTGGTATAGCTTTTTTCAGTGCTAATGTTTCAGATTTTTACACATATTTCACTATTATGAAAAATTAAAAGCCCTTGGTGGCTGTGCTGAATGATTAAGGCGTGTGCTTCCCAGGCTCAAGGTCTTGTATTCAAATCCTGGTGTTGACAAGTTTGTTTGATAATGTTATGTAGTACTGTATATCCTTTTTAGTGTCATCATCGCCAATCCACAACTTTTCGTATGACGTTTCTCCGCATGCCTGTTTGACTCTGGGTGCAGCACTTTATTAAGTAGATTTCTTTCCTCACTTTCAAAATATCATCATATCACGACCTTGTTTATAGTAGGCCCACTTGTAGAGACCTCTCAGTCTCTTGACATTTGTTTACGTTGTGCTACATGAAGCGTTATTGTAGGAGTTTTATGTATATTAAGCCTTCACATTAAATAATAATAAATAAAGTATATCCACTACAATCTAACCTTATAAAAAAAATAAAAATTAAAAACTTTCTGTCTTACTCTTCTCTTCCCTATCCCGGGTACGATAGTAAGGTATTAAAGATTGAAATAATAATTTCAATAAAAACTTATTTCCTTATAAACAAGAAATAAAATTAAAAACTTTGATTCTCCATACCTTTACAAAAGTCTAAATTATACTTGCACTTTCTAGAAATTAAGCATATCCTTTTAGGACCCTTTATGTCATATCCAACTATAAAAAAAATTTTAAAATAATAGTTATGTCAAACAGCAGCTATTTTTTATTTATACCATGAGCCATGTTAAACTATGTTGGAGGCAATTTATTTCTTCTCCAAATATAACGTTTTTATTGAGATATTCTCAAAAATACATAAAAGAATATATTCGGTTTTGCTCCAAAAAAAAAAAAGGTCAATATATCTTCGACCCAAATTTTGAATTAGAAAAAACAGATCACAAAAATCTTGTTTTCTTTATAAAAAATGAAGCTAAAATGTTCATCAATAGTGCAGTAAAAAGGGGTTAATTTTATAAAAAAAAAGCTTAAAAGAGATGCTGTTTAAATCCTTCTTTATTAAATTATGAATAATCTACAATAAAATGCTATTTCTACTTCTCTATTTATACTATTTGGTTATCTATACTATGTGGCAGTTGCTTTATCAACTGTCAGTTATTCCGTAATTTTGAATATTTTGTTGAGTTGTTGGGTTCTTGATTTACTTAATCCAGAACGGCTTTTTAATTTGTTTTTGGCAACAGATTGTTAATATGTTAACCATGCGTTCAGAGCAGCCCTTACTTGTTCTATTTGATTCTCATGTATTTTAGATGTTTTTTACTTATGATACAACATATTATGAATACCCTTAGTATCTTTGATATTTTAGAATACCCTTGATTGTTTATAATTTATACTATATTTGTAATCTCTTATTTGGATTGCATGGCATGGTTTCAAATGAGATGGCTTTTAATTTATTATGTGGGGAAATACTACCTAGTTCATCACAAATAGCTTAATAGACAAACAACTTAGCTTTGCATTATTTCAATTATATAAGCTTAAAGTATCTTTATAAAAAGTGGTGTATATCTTCAGAAAAAAAAATTAAAATTTCAATCGCATTTTACGCAAAACTTAATATAAGATAGTTGTCTAACGTTTTGTTAAATTTATGCAGAATCCAAAACTAGTCAACAAATATTTAATCGGCTAGTTCAACGTACTTTGCAGCTCATGATCCATTAGACAATTTTTGTTTTTAAATAATTCTTTGATCAATTTGCAAATTAATTTTTAGGTTTAGTTATTAGAGGTTTTTTCAAGCTGTAATGTAAACTAGTATTTTAACTATCTCCACAAAAAAGTAACTTTTTTTTGCTGAAACAAAAAATGAAAAGTGAATTCAAATGGGATATGCTTTGTAGTTACCAAAAATTATCTCCTCAAATTGGCACTCAATTTTTTTCCAATCAATTTTAGTCGATTTTGTCAATGCTGAGCCAGAGTATTTAAATTCTGATTTTAACTGTTCTCTTTTCCGGCATATATAAATAGCTCATAGATGGGACGTACATCCTCGTTGATGATTTGGCAAGATTAAACTCAATATTGGGGTGAAAATTTTAAAAATTATCTGGAAAGTGGAACCTATTGTTATAACTTTTAAAACTGCCAAAATTGATAACAAAAACCTTACCTCGCCATTATTCGGTTAATCCAAATGACTTTCAATCTTACTGCGAGGGGAAAATAGACCCACAACCAAAGAAGAACTGGAACAGAGGGCTGCCACTGAAATACTGAATGGTATAAATTTACTGAAAAAGACTGCCTAAAATATATAGATAGTAGCATGCCCGCAAGAACCAAAGCCGTAATCAAGAGTAAGGGCAGCCATACTAAATATTAAGTTTTTTTCATAATAAACAAAAATCGAATTTTCAAACTTCAGCCAGATTTTTCACTAGTCGCTGATGCTAAATATTTGCATAGGTTGTATCATTGAAAATACCTTAGTTTACTTTACAAAATAATATAAGTTACATGTGTATATATGTTTAGTATAGGGAAAGGGATCCATGCAAAAAGGTGATTTTTGTTGTGTCAACCATATCTATGCCGCATTCTACAATATTAACAACTGCTAAATCTAAATATATACATTTGAAGTAACATTGAAACTCTAATTCAACATGTCCATAAATAGTATATTTTACTACATGGCATAATTTCATATATGTTACACCTTATGACTATAAACAGTGGTTTGTATTCAGCTATATCTGTCTATTTCTTTCTATTGTAATACCATAGTATATTCCAGACTTTTTCTCATATTTATAATCATGAATTAATGGGCAATTCTCACAATACTAAAAAAGGGCAACTTTAACAGCATTAATAATTCTAATTCCCAGAGCATTCATACTGCCACGCAATATCGCAACATGGCATTTGCTTTGACCGGATTATTGATGAATAATCCTCAAAGTATGTTTGGATAATTATTCTCATGATACAATTTAGGGAATTATACTGGTGTGGTCCCTGAGATAACCATAATAATTAAAACATATAAAAGCAACCACATTTTACTTTTTAAATAAACTTTACCATCATTTTTGATTTTTTATAACAGTTGAGAAACTGATCAATTCATTCTTTTTCTTTAATTGTTATTTTTTATATTGTTTCGACAATTCAATTTTGAAAAAAAAAACGGTAGGGTTTTTCCCTCACAGTATATGAGAGTGGATTTACACTTCGATTCAGATACAATGATTTTAAAGGGTAGTTACTTTTAAAACCAACTGTGTGTGGAGAAAATAATTATATACGTGGCCCTATAGTTTACAGCGTACTCTTACTAAAACCAATTAAAAATATAAGCTCTACTTCATTATTATTGATACGTAGTAGTAAACAACCATTCTACATGGGTAATTTATCACAAGGTAAACGTATTATAAAACTATTCATATGAAAAAGTACCGATCTATTATGAGCTTATAGAGAGGGTTTATATACTAGTTGGATATACGTGAATTAAATTTGAATATTAATATAATTAGAATGAACATGTGGATATTGTTTGAATATAATACTATCAATGGAAAAATGCTTCGAGTGTTTTGCAAAATATTGGTTTTTTTCAATGCAACTATGTCTACAAGGGCCTGATTTATTTAACATGATAATGCCATTTAGAAAAAACGTTTCTCTTTTTAACGATGTATAAATTAACCTCATTGGGCAAGTTTTGATTCCGTGGTGGGATAGTAAAGGTAGTAGATAAGATATAAGCATTTCAGGGAAAATCAATTTTAAATTTATTGTTCAATAAGTTTTCGTAAACATATCAAAGAGATTTAAAAAGTTCCTAAATTCTTGATTAACTCGTGAAAATGTTCGAAATATATACAAAAAGTATATAAAAAGCAGGTGTGTCATATTTTTTAGTTTTTCTTTACTATCATTACTTTACTCTCTACTTTTTTAATATGACCCGTACTCTCCTATATGACGTGCAAGGTTACATCAAGTCTTTGTTGCTTCCTAACACCTTACTTTGTAGCATCAAAAAAATGTATCCCACAGTAGGCATGGCTAACTTAAGCAAGTACAGAAGAGAGTTTTCGCGGGAGCCTAAGCATCTACTGGTGGAAGATCAATTAAAGTTAGTCCTGTTACTCAATACTCAATAGTATATTGCTAGAATATGGTTTGAAATGGTAGTTTGGATGGCCCTCGTAATGCACAAGAATATTTGCGCTCCATCAATATCTCTATGTGGCTCAGTGGTTCAGAGAAGCTGCTCAATGGAATGGGGTTTAAAGCCAAAAGAAAAAACAAGACCAATTTTGTCAGTGCAGCCAACAAAAAACTCAGGTTAGCGTGGGCCCGCCAGCATAGACAACTAACAGTATCCGATTGGCGTGATTGGGTCTTCTTTGACAAAACCAGATTGAATATGTGGGGCTCAGATAGTGAATCCTTCTATTGGTCAGATGTGCCTGGTACCAACCGACCTCATCAAGTTCAGCCCCAAGTGCAAGGTAGTGGTGATGGGGTTATATTTTGGGGCTTTATATCAGGCGACAGACCTGGCTATAGTATTGCAATTATTGATGGGACGATTGATTCAAATGAGTATGTGAAAATTTTGAAAAAGTCATTGATGCAAACTCTGCAGTACTATGGCAAGCAATTAAAAGTATTCGCTTTCAGTGAGGTAAGGCTACTCCGCACAAATCGAATACCACTAAAGCTTGGTTTAGTCAAAACAAATTTTTTGTAGACAAAATCCTTGATTGACTGCCCCCAAACCCTGACTTAAACCCTATAGAACACATCCGGGGTGACCTTAAAAACGCCATCTAGATGCTTATCCAAATAGGCCGGCTATAAAGTAAGAACTAACTGATAGAATCAGTCATGAATGGTATAAGTTTACAAAGGAGGACTGTCCAAAATATATAGATAGTATGTCGAGAAGAATAGAAGCAGTTATAAAGAGTAGAGGAGGAGCTACAAAATATCAATAAAAATCTTAGTTTTTTTATCTATTTCAATTTTCATGTTTTATAAGTTTATATTTTTTAAACCCCTCTAATCGTTTCAAACAATATGTAGATAAAAAGTACGACGCTTTCTCTTTCATTTGGTATAAGAGCCGCCCTGATTGAGCTCAATCGCAGATAATGGTGATTAAAAAAGCCTTTTTTTGAAAACAGCCGAAGCATTTTTCCGTTGACAGTATACTGACATAACGTAATTATTTAAATTAAAAAACAACCATTTTACTACCTTATTTCAATTTACAATATATTGCTTCATTGGGAACTACTATATTTTCTGGTTTAAACATCCTCAACATACCATTGCATTGCAAAAATAACAATTTTGACGATTTTTTTCTAAATTTTTATACATCTCAGGTGTGGCGGCAGTTTAAATCCAAAATTTTCTGACGATGAAAAAAATTGATAAAAATGATCTTTAGTTTTTAAAATGTCAAATTAACATCAAATATGTATAGCAACTTGGCTATTTCTATTAAGTAAACTCAACATGAAATTTAATTTTACATCTAATGGTTTACTTATCTTAAACATTTGTCACTGAAAATATTGCGAAAAACCCAAAAGTATAAAAACTAGTTTTTGGTAATTTTAAAAATGCTTTTATAATAATATTTTTTAGTTAGCGGTATAAAAAAATAAAGCAACAAAATACCTATTATTTGAGGCATTATTTGTTATTTTAGCGCTATTTTTCATAGAGTTATTAGCTTTTTTCGAAAAACCTAAATTTTGGACGAGGGTACACAAGGGAAAATTCATGATTTTTGGAAATTGATTTTATGGTAAAATATTATAAAACTAAATGAAAGAAGCATTTTTGGCTTATAAACTATATGCTTGAAGGGTTGCTATCTCAAGTTATAGTCCATTGAAGTTGCGTTTTTGTACGCTTTTAATGGAAATAACTTTATAAATAGTATATGAGCTTAATTAGAATTTTTGCTACATTTATTTTTCTCCTTTATATATCTGTTTTAAGATATTACTCTTTGAGATTGCCTTGAAATTGCAAGAGTTATCAACTGAAAAGTAGATTGTGCAGCTATTCTTTCAGTATTCTAAGATACAGTCCGCATAGAACGGAGTTTGATTATTTAGGCCCCGTAATTGCGGCTCGATATGTAGTAAATCTACTCTTTGAAGGGACCTTTCGGTATAGTCTTTAGAGTAACGCTTTAAAAGTATTCTAACATGCGTGCTCTGACCTCCTGCTGGATGCTCTTAGAACACATGGATGTGCTTAAATGAGACCGTCAATAGGCTTATGAGTTTATTGATGCGTTCATATGGGAGCATCTCTGATATTGGCTGAAAAGTCAATGAATGAAAAGTTAGAAAATAATATTTTCAAATATAAAATTCTTTTTCTTGGTTAATACTGTATCTTACTATTGCGCTTTGCATGTAAAATTTATTGCATGATAAATCTATATGCTTTAAATCAAACTACTTTTGACATATACTATTTGTGCTGAACTAAGATACTATTTCCATACATAAGAAATCAAATGCCATTGCAAATAAACCTATGTTCTAATATTCAAATAGAGATGACATAGATTTAATCATAAAATATGAAAAGTATGAGTAACGTAACATATACAATAAAATAAACGGAATTATATAATTAAAAACAAGTAGAATCATAAAATAAACCTGAAAAACATATAGACCAGAGTAAGAATTGTTCTATGTGGATCATTAACAAATATGTCGAAAAAACAGACATTAAAAGGGCGCCTTGACTATGTAAATCAAGAAGCTCAATATGAACTTTAAATCATGGGCAAACTAATATTATCAAAAGAAAAACCATATGGATATTGCATGAGTAAAATATAATAATCATACTTTTGTGATTCATTAAAAAGCATGAATAGTCGCATGGAATATAGCATGGTCTGATCTGCATGATAAACATTATGGTTTAACAAATGCTCTAAATTGGTAATCCCGTAATTCCTGATTCAGATAAATCACTGACAGTTGCAGTAAAAAAACTGCCAGGCACAATGAAATTACAAATAATACAAATAGAATAGAAATATTGACTTATAGCACACTACCCATTTTTTTAATAAAGATTTAGACTGTATCTTTTTAAAGCTTTTTCTCATTTTGCTGCACTATTAAATTGTATTTCCGATATAAATGTACGCAACTTAATTGCATTATATCTTAATACAACGTCATATCTCCACGGCAAAAAATAAATTGCTCATGCACACATGTTGTATTTGCACATATAATGTACCTGAAATCGTAGTTTAGATATGGTAATTAACTATACTTTAACATATTGAGCATATGCGTCATATCAACATTATAAATAATTAACCTGATAATCACATAAGCTAAGTTCTGATAATCTAGACTTATGATAAAAGATAGAAAATAAAGAATGATAATAATTAAGCGTTGCCAAGAGCAACTAAAGACTTTAGACTGATCATCCATATCTGAATTTAATTACATTAGCATAAGTGAGGATTGACACTAAAATTTAGTATGAGAACACCGTTCTAGACTGGTGTGTAAGCAATCCTTAAATCAAATATAAATAGCAGTAGACATTCACTCTTCATTCAATTCCCCATCTCGTTTTTTTATATATAATAAAGACTTACAGATTCTCACGTACTTCTACTTTGCTTATTATATATATTTACAACAACACATGGTAGATAATGTAGATAAGTTTCAAATAATTTTTGACTTTTTTTTGCCGGATATTGCGCCCAATAATGTCGAATATTTAATAGAAATGTACCTCTCCTCTATGGGCTATTAATATTTATTTAAAAATAAAAAAGTTAACAATATTAGAATATATATATCATGCTGGTTCAGTATTGACCAAACCGATCTAAAATTGAATGAAAAATTGAATATCAAAGTTAAGGCGTTAATTTTATGCAGTCACAAAACTGCCCCTATTAGAAAATATTCTACCGCTTTTATTTCATCAAAAAATATTGAATTTTCGTTGAGATAATCATATAATAGCTTGTATTTCAGCTTAAAGCCTATACTGACTGAGCTTTAAATCGATTTGACAAATTGATTCAAAAATGATCCAGAAACGATCTAAAAAGCAAAATTCGTCAATAGTTCGTGAACTGCAAAATAAGTTAATATAGCGTATTAAATAGATTTTGTAAAGCTTAAAATTCTGCATTCGGCTAAATAAAATTTGGACAAACTTTTTAGATTAACTTTTGCAAAAAATGCGATTGAAATTTTAAAGATTTTTTGAAAATACAGGTCCCTTTTTTTAGCACATTTTACATTTAAATAAATAATATAGTGCGCAGCAAAATTGTCTATTGATTAAACTATTGGTGATCTTTTTAGCTACATTTTTCGTGGAGAAAACAAAAATTTTGTCAATTTTTTTTTAAATTCAAAACTTGGAACGAGGGTATACTCGTCATTTTAGGACGCAAAATTGAGAATATTCTTTTTTTATGTATTTTTGAAGATTTCTCTACGAAAAACCAATATTTTCTAAAAACTAAAAATGAATATTATAGAGCTCACTAAGCTATTTAGCATGAACAAAAAACAACTGTTACTCAATTTAACAAATATTTTAAAACCCACTACAAAAAATGTCAAAAAAGAAAAAAAAAAAAAAGTGCCCAGATTTTTTTTATACTCAACTATGTTATAGAGAGCTTTAAAACAAGTAACTTTTAATATCTACAAATGTTAGTATAGCTTAATTTTCTGTGGGGATATGAGAGCTCAAAGTTTTTAATTTTTGATAGCGAAATACGCGTAAAATCTGAAGCATTAGCAATGAAAAATGCTATACCAACTGCAAAAAATAGGATATTTTTGGATATTTGTTTTTAAATTAAAGTTAAACATCTCAGGTACATTAGTGTATGATTTTTTCTTAGTGATATTTAGCAAAAAAGAAAGATGAGCAGGGATGAACAGTGAGGCCTAGTTGATAAGCAAAAAGCAGTGAATCTCATGTGTTGATGAGTCTTTCATGCGATATAAAATAAATTTAAGAGTAGTAGCATAATGGCACCAATTCATATCTATTTAACAGTGATTAAGAAATATCCTAAAAAAACGCTTAATATGGGCTTAGCGTAGAAAAAAGAGTACGCTCCGATTTTGATAATTGAAAATTTTGAAAATCAAGCTTCTTCATGTAACTAAAGTAATAGCAGTTATAGTGGACAATGTAACACAAACGCTAGACTAGTTTAGTATAATTTTACCTCATTCAATGCAAAAATATTCATGGTAATTCACCGTATCATGGCTGATATCTACGATCCAAGTTATTGTAAAAAATGATTGCACGTCTTTTTACCATTCACAGCTGGATCAAATTTTCATTTTTTGGTAAATGCAGCCGAACTTGTGCTAATTTGAATCAATAATGTGCGAATTTTTACTTGCTTCATATTTTCTAGAAAATAGAATATAAGTTCAACATGAGAAATGAGACTACACATTCAAAATACGTCATTGTCTATGTAACTGATTATTTCATATAAATATATGCAAATCCAACTTGAATTTCCTATTATCCTTTTTCTACTATATTTACTATTTCCTCGAATTTTAATTTATTCGAATCACATAAAAATGACTGTAAAACGAGATATTCTTATTAGCGAAGAGCCAGAATTATCACAAGAGCAAGACGAAGAAGTTATAATCAAAAAGAAAATCAAATGGCTTCCTTTAGAGGCCAACCCAGATGTAAGAGATATACGCTAGTATATAAAACATTAGCATTCTAATGTTAGACTTTTATTATTTTTCATAGGTTTGGAACAAAGTAATTAAAATTCATTGGTATAAGCCTATTATATTTATTAACCATGTTGATCTAGATAATTCATAATAATGCTGTCGACCCCGGCTGGAGTTTTACTGATGTCTATGGTGAGTTTATTGAACAAAATCAACAAGTAGCTTACTAACCTGTGAAACGATACTTGCAGGTTTTGATTCAGAATCGCTTGCAATGATTCCTCGACCTGTAGCAGCGATTATTTTCCTTTTTCCCATTACAGATGCTTATGAGGAATTCAGGGAAAAAGAGGAAACGCATTTAAAAGTTCACGAACAAAATATTAGTCCTAACCTTATTTATTATAAACAAACTATATCCAATGCTTGTGGTATGATGGCATTACTTCATTCAATTGCTAATAATGATCATCTCGTCGTTGGTCCTGGTGTATTTCAGACTATACTACAAGAAACCGGTAATATGTCACCTGAGGAAAGAGCCGAATATTTGGAAAATTGCTCTGATTTAGCACAAATTCATGCATCCGGTGCTAATGAAGGGCAGACAGAAGTATGTACAATGTAATCATATTTTTCATAAGTCATTCTAATATACTCTCATAGACACCTGATATTACCGAACAGCTCCGCCTTCATTTCATTTGCTTTGTAGAAGTCGATGACCATTTGTACGAATTGGACGGACGTCGTTCGTTCCCTATCAACCATGGAAAATGTACAAATTTTGTCGAGGTAATTACAGAAAGCAATAAATCGATAGTTTTGACCCTAAAATTCAACTTTTCTTGTAGACCACCGCTAAAATAATGACTCAGTTCATTGAACGAAATCCAGAAGAGAAGGAATATAGCGCTATTGCATTTTCTCAAACATCTAATAACCCTCCTCCTCCTCCTCCTCCTCCTCTTCCTTAATAGTAAATTTTCTAAAACAATAATATATATTTCTAATAAAATAAAAAATACATGGATAAGCTTGATGTCTATTGAAATATAACGATTAATATGACCAAGCCAACAACAACACGATGCGTCGTTTAATCTCAGCATTATCCCTTTTGAGGAGCTGTGAAAAGCGTACGTGTGCCTTTTTTTTCTTTTCATTCTTTTGCTTTCTTTCAATAAAACTTCTAGATATGTCTTCAACTACCGAGACAACTGCACAACCATTTGACAGAGAACTTAAAATTTTGAGCCCACCAAAGAATGGAGCTTCTATTCGTAAGTGATAATTGATTCTTTCGTTGCAAATGAGTGAAACAAAAATCCTAAAATTTCCAAATTTTAGCTGAATTACCAGAGTCTGCTTATAAGTTAGAGGCAAATGAAATCAAACAATTATATCAATCAACTGTTGAGCGTCGACAGAATCTTGAAAATAGGTAAATACAGTACTAGATTAATTCAATTTCAAACGTACTGACTATTGTATTGATACAGACCCTTAAAAACACAAAAGATGAGAGATAGTGAAGACCAAGAAAAATTAAAAAAATACCCTAAAACAACAATTCGTGTTCGAATGCCTGATCATACTATTGTTCAAGCAGTTTTTCAGTCAAAGGAGAGAGGTAAATTTGGAAAGTTAGACAAATGAAAAAGGATTTGACTGATTGATGATGTTTATTGTTATTAGTTTCAGTTTTATATGAGTTTGTGAGATCCTTATTAGAGACACCTGAACGTAAATTTGTCCTTTGTTTACCGCCCAGAAGTAAACTTGTGGAGCCCTCAATCACTTTATTTAAGGCTGGATTATCACCTGCTTCTAATGTATTGTTTGGCTGGATTGAAAAGGGGGAAAAAGGTATAGTTTTTAATGAGGATTGAGAGGAGTTTTCTGGTAACTAATGCTTATAATTTCAATAGGTAACGATTTAAAGGTAGAATATCTTGCCATGAAGCAAGATTTGACCCCAAATGCATCTCCTCAGCAATCATCATCTAATGTGCCTACGACTTCATCATCTAATTCTGATACTAAGTCTTCAAAATCTTCGTCTACCTCAAAACCCATTCCAAAATGGTTGCAAAAAGGGTTATTTAATAAAAAATAAGCATTTCATTATTTGTATGACAATGATGCAGCTGACACTACCTTTTTTCAATGCATTATCTAATTAAAGTTTTTCGATAGTGTCAATATTAGCTTTAACAAGCTGCAAATTTATGCTATTTCAATCTCTTGGTTTGTTACATTTGATTAAAGCTTCCACTGCTGACACAACTTTCAATAAATTAAGTGTATTTGTGAGTACTTTCAGTATTTCTACTTTAAATTGGGATAAAATGAAAATAATATCTAGATGAAGTGAGAAAGAAAATTTAGGAAAGATTGAATAATAACAATATTCATAACTAACTTTATATTATACACGCTATCATCTACTTTGTTTTCCTTATAAAGTTTACATTTGTAATATTTTTTGCTAATAAACTTGTTCCGTAATCCATGCCTAGAATACTTGAAGAAGTCTCTGTGGGCAAAAGAGAAATACGAGTTCTATCAGGGCATAGCACAAATCCACATCGTAGTCTATTTTTAAAACTCGCTTTACTTTAAATGCCTGAAAAATTCTTCAAATCCTTTCATACTACCAAATTTCGAAATTTGAAGTATTATTTATCATTTCATTGAACCAACCTCTAGCAATTGAAATTAAAAAAAAAAAAAAGTAGTAAACAAATAACGCTGATCTTGAGACAAAGCATATCATCTTAAATTTGACTGTAAAGTTATATATTGGTTTCACCAAACCATGTATATTTAGCATTTCAAATTGCGTCGCTTTATAGTTTTGGCCATTTCCGATGCTGAACTCGCCATAGGAGAGAACTCTCCTATTCTCGTTCAAAAAGCCGCGATTTCTGAAGTGCAATACTACTCGGATAATTTAGATTTCTTGAACCCAAAAACTTACTGTATACTTACCTTGTAATCATGATATTTTGCAGTATATGAATTAAATGATATTGCCGCGAAATAGACATTGCAAATCTATAAAAAACGATGGAATTTTGCACTCTTACTTATCGCCGCTAATTATGAGGGAACGGAATAAAATTGAATACATCCAAAGCCACTTTGTTTTCAAGGAATCTACATGGATTTTTTAGTGTATTTGAAGACGGAAAAATGGGTCGATTCCTGCTCTAGTTCAAATAACTTGAGGAGTGATACCAAATAAAGTCAATTCCAAATCTTTTAACGTTTGCAGATAAAGGCATAGCTAGAGTTGATATATAAATAAGAGCATGTTATTACGATCTAAAACAAACCAGATAATTTCTTTCGATTACATTTCATGGCATGTATCCTGTGAAAAAGGTGAGAAAGTTTAAAGTGATAAGCCTTTCTTGTATGTATGTCTCAGGCTGCAAAAAGTTAAAACGCGTAATGTATATAGCTCTCTACACAGTACTCACATTAAAATATACATATCCTCAAATATTATGTGCTTACCTCGACCTACATTTACATGTTGTGCAAATACCAAGGATTGCAACTACTTTCTAAATGCTTATTGTGATTGTAAATTAATATGTTCATATATTACATTGAATAAAACGCTTTCCCTTTTTTTTAAAAAAAATGTTACAATTTAGACAATTTATTTATAATTCAAAAAAAAATTGGGGAATTTTTAAATGTAATATGTATATATATAAAGGAGATCAGAGATGATATCTTAAATTATTTAGAATTCGTAACCAGTTTGCTTGGTATACAACTTCTCAGCTTCCTCTTCGGCGTGCTTCTTGGCCTTTTGCTTGTCAAACCAATCCAAACCCTTGGTCTCAACCAAACGGTCGACGGCAACACCAGCGAAAGCAGCAAGGACGTTCTTGGCAGTAGCGTGGTCAACGGTCTTACCCTCAGCTTCTTGATGGTCATTGTACATCTTCATGGCAGCGAAAGCACTGGCACCACCGATAAGTTCATGGGTCCATTCGGCCTTGTGTTCTTCAGTGATTTCTTGAGTGTTCTCAATAGTGTTATAGGCTTCTTCGTGGTAGGTCATTTTTAAAATTTGATAATTTGATAATATTTTGATATTGAGTGGTAAAACTTGGCCCTTTTATATCTTTTTTTTTTTTTTTTATGTTGAAAGCCGATTTCCTTTTTTTATGATTGATCCGAATGAAAATAGTGGCTAAAATGGATTACTTTAGCGTTAATCGGAACCACATAAACATTATACATAGCATACAGGAACATCAAATTTTCGTGATGGTTACACTATAAAATGAATCTTATGCGGCTCCAAATTAAGCTATTTTTCCTTTTACGTGAGGATAAAATATTATCGTTGATTTAAAATGATGCCCTTTATTCAATTAATTTATATTAAACGAGAAAGTATTACAAAGTACGTAACAAACGTACTTGAAAGTATAATATATAATTTTTGTATAATTTATTCATATTAATATCATAAAATGGAAATTTATACAGAGTGGAAGTTTACAAGTGTTATTTATTTATTTATTTATGCTGTACACACATACACACAACTAATCAAGTTTCATAATAACTCGATACTCGGTATCGTATCCGTTCAGCTTAAAATTAAGCAACTCGTGCAAGAAAAAAATTGGCTAGCTCGCTTTTACATACAAATAAGGTAAAAAGTATAAAGGCTAAACTGCGTGGGCTAGAAGAAGTAGATCACCAAGTTTATCTAACCCAGCCATCAACTACTTCATGGTACCTGATTTTATATTATTATTAGTTTATTTTCTCATTGCACAAGAATATAAAGTATAATCATTAACATATAAAGTATAAGCGCGCCTCTCTAAATTAGTTGCGTTTGATAATATTTTTCAGGTACAACCGATCCATTTATTGAGGTACTCTTGGCGTTTTACACTTTATTCATACACATGCTCCGATTTGTTAAACAATAAACAACAAAACGCCCCCAATTATTCTTATCAAAAAGGTTAAAATTTTATTAAAAATATATTATTTAAAATTGGATTCCTTTATATGTGTTGAATAGTAATAATTACTGAAGTTTTGTTTCGTTTTTTATATAATCGATATATACAAAAAGAAGAAATACGGTTTTTCTTAGGTCAAAATTTCAACACCTGTTTCGGTAACAAGAAGGGTATGTTCAAATTGGGCAGAACGTTTACCATCCTTGGTGGTAGCGGTCCAACCATCAGGCCTATGTTAAATTTATCTATGTAAGTTTATAGGTATATTATCACGTCTAAAAATGTAATTACCACAAAAGTTCTTGGTGGCCGCCTTCACAAATCATAGGTTCAATAGTGAAAATATGGCCAGGTTTGCAAACACCAATGGCCTTGTTATCTATAAATTAATGTTGTGTAAATAGAATGGAAAGAAAAAAAAAAGAAGAGCAAAACTTACTAGCATAATGAGGAACATTAGGAGCGCAATGGAACAATTGATTGATACCATGACCAACAAATGCACGAACAACAGAGAACCCATTCTTAGTAGCATGTTCCTCGATGACCTTACCGAAATCACGATATTTCATACCAGGCTTAACTATTAAACATGAAAGGGAAGATAAGCATTTTGATGGATAATACATCAAGAAAAATGGTTTAGTTACCAAGTGCAATGCCCTTTTCTAAACATTCGCGAGTGACATTGACTAATTTTTGTCCTGCTTCATCGACATTGCCAACAAAGTAAGTACCATTGGTGTCACCATGGAAACCGTTATAGAAACAACTAATATCAATATTGAGGATATCACCATCTTCTAAAGGTCTTTGATCAGGAATACCATGGCAGATAACTATTTTTATAAGAGAGTTAGTTGAATTCTAGGATAATTTTATAGTAGTCGTTGCATAATCTAACCTTCGTTTAAAGATCTATATGGTGTATTATTAGTAAAAAGAATATTTGATAAAATACAAATATAAGCTTACGTGCAACAAGATTTGGGGAAATAGTTGTAGTTCAAAGGAGAAGGATAAGCACCACGCTTAATAGTGGCTTCATGAACGATAGCATCTAATGAATAGCGGACATTAAATTAGGGCATGAACAATATTGTGCTGCGTCGTATTTCTACTTACCAAGCTCATCAGTTGTCATTCCTACACGAACAGATTTAGCTGCAATTTCAAGGACCTCGCGAGTAATCTATCATGTCTAATTAGTTTCAGGCAATCAATCAAAATTCTTAAATTTCAATATTTACAGTACAGGCCTTCTTGATAGCCTCAATTTCCTCAGCATTACAGACTTTAATATCTGAACTTCTAGCCATGTATTCAGACTTTGAAATACCTATTATGCAAAATAGAAGCCTATTAAAAAAAACTATATAAAACACACAAATGTTAAAATTACCAGTTTCTGAATAATCAGGTTTAGCAATCTCGGCGGGAACCTCACGACGAGGGGAAAGAGGATAGACAGCACGAAGAGGACCGGAATACTTGAATGTCTTGAAAGGATCATAAGGAGCTATATTATATAACCAATATGACATTAGAATGTTTACTTTTTATAAATATTACTATTGTTTGTGTACATTTTGTGTTTCCATGAACAACTTTGTGAGAGCCCTATATTGTTTAAATTATGCCAATGAATTTTTTAATCATTTATAATAAATCGACATGATATTTACCCAGCTCTTTTTGAAACAACCTTGAGAGCAAAAGAATGAGCCCTCATTCTTTCCCAATTTGACACATGTGGGACATTGTAAATGAGCTTCGTTTTTGCACTCAATAGAGGCACAAGCTGATTTTTCTAACATTTCTGTAAAAATAAGTTGTGTTTCTTTAAAGGAGAAAAAAATCTTTCTTTTGTTTCTCTTCTTGCAGGTATTTAACAATTGTAGAAAAAAGAATAACTAGTCACGAGAAGCAGTAAGCAGCACATTCTGAAAGGTTAGAAACAAAAGCTTGAAGCAAGTGTATCAGATCAAATACGAATGAAATTAGTTGGTCGAGTTATTTTAGCTTCAAATTTGATCAAGGAAAATATAGCATTTTATTTCAGTATGAGAACAGTTCTTGTTGGTGTTATCCATAAACAAATTTCATGCCAAAGTATATAGTAGATCAGAGATTTCATGAGCTATCAATTATTGCATCGTACGACAAAAAACCAAACCTGAAACTAATAAATTATTTTAATTACATAATATAATACTACTATATACTCGCATGTTACTGTATGGTGTCAAAACATACAAGAGAATGGTCTACTATTCATGCATATTAGACGAATAGTAATAGCGCGGCGACCATTATGCTTGTTTCTTGACGTTCAACAATATGTAAAAATTGGAATAGTAAAAAATATATAATTTTTGTCAATAATATTACAAGACTAATTAGTTTAAGTATTTTATAAAGTATATGAATGTAACTCGCATAGAAATAATGACTTTTCGTCAAGGAAAATGAAAAACTAGCGATAATGAATATGCTTCTGAATTTTAAATTTGAAATGGTAAATCTGTGAAAAATTGCTCAAAAAAATTCAGTCCTTAAATAGGCAACAAAACGCATAGTAAGTTGGTCTAAAAATTTAAATGATTTTTGTACAGTTTAAAATTTTGAATAAAATAGTATAGCTTTTAAAAAGAAAATCTTATAAAATTTAACGCTAAATTAAAGTGAACTTTTGGAAGTTTTCTGGTTTTTAATCATAAATATAAAATAAAAAATTAACTTATAGCTATTTTATATGTGGGAACTCAAAATTATCTACAGATAGAGGTATTATATGAAACTACAACTGCATTTTTGGTGGAGAAAATGAAAAAAAGGTGTAATTTTTTTTTTGAAACCGAAAAAAAGACCTGTATATGCTGATGAAAATTGTCTAGATGAATTGAGCACCAAATTTTTTGCACTTTTTTTTTATTTTCTCCACCGAAAATTAGGATATTTCAGAAAACTAAATTGCTATAGATAGATATAAATTAGCACTATAATTTGAATGTAGTATACTGTATATTCTTAAATCAAGCTGAAATGTCGAAAAAAGACACGCACAAAAACTACAAAAAGAAATCTTCGGTACTCAAACATGTTCAAAGGCCATGTTAAAACAAATAAATCTCAATAAAAATTAATTTTGTATCTTGATTTTTCGTTAAAAAACAGCGCAGTGAAGTTTTGACTTTTAAGGAGTGCTTATTCTTGATTGTAAAGCAAGCTAGATATGAATTACAAAAACTACGTTCAGCTGTATTATCTCAGGTATGTTTTTGTATTTTTTTTTTTTTATTTTGCTGCTACTCATTGAAAATAAAACTAAAGAACCAGATCAAATTAAACCTTTTTGAACATAAAATTGCTTCAAAATCTATAGTTTTTGATTTACTCTATTATAATTTATAATAATAATGATTTTAGTAAATCAGACACACAAAGGGACTCATCTAGTCTTAAAGAGGAACAGATGAAGGTTTACTACTAGTAGATTATTATATTGTCTATTACTCAGAATGCACTCACTCCAGTATTATTATTTATTGGTGATAAATTAAATTAACTTCCACACTAAAACAACAAAATGCCTAAATAAAACAAGCATATAAAATGTCTATGTTGATGCCTTTTCTGTAAGATCCACAAGTCGTTTTAAACCTATAATCCAATTTCCATGGCTTTCATACTGTGTAGTCATTAATTGTGTATGAACCTCTAATGATTTACTATATTCTTTTGCCTCTAAAGCTTTATATGCATAAAGTTAACAAACTGTATATCCACTTTTTCAGTACTCGTACTCAAATATCACATTATACTTACCATTTGTTAATGTATGAAGAGATTTCACAACATCATTTGATAATTCTTTCTTTTCCAACTCTAGTAACAAAATACCAATTCTACGGCTAGTGTCATCTACAATTCTTTTTTGTGGTCCAGACTTTTTTCGAGAAATTAGTATTTGATAGGCTACGATTCAAACAAATTTTCATTACTATTGTACCTCAAAAGTTGTTTTACAAAGTTCAAGTTTACTTGATAAGGTCTTTGAGACTTCTTGTACATCTAAAGTGACATCCAAATCATCCAAGTTTTTGCGAAAAATCTAAATTTTCTACATTAATTTACATAATAAAAGTATATGAATTTGATTTTACTTTCTTGGGTGGGTCGTTCTACATGAAAATGTATATTATTAGTTTTTAATACTTTTCTTTATTACTAATTTTATTACCCAATGATTTTTTATTACTGCAGTTCTGAAATCTGAAGGAGGAGGAGGAAGAGAAGAAGTAATATTTGGTGATGGAGAAGAAGAAACGCTATCTGATCTCATTTTCTTTTCTTGATAATATGTATATTATAAGATAATAATAATGAGGAAGAAACAAAAAGGAGAGCGGAAACTTTTCAAATCGAATTTTCAGTTGAAATGTTAATTAGACAGTGTTTAAATCCCGTATTCCACTAAAAAAGGGAATCTACCATCAAGCTAATTATAGTTGTAGATTGTGTTGATCTCAGCATTTATAGAAACACAATTCATCCAAGATATTATTTTAAGTATAATTCGTTTGAATGTCAATTAAAAATAGATGTAATTTCTGCTCTATATAGTTTTAAGACGTTCATATGAAAAATGGCTATTTAGTATGTTAATAAACTAAGGTTGCAGCATGCGCAAAGTGTTTCAAGCAATCTATAAAAAAAAAACAATATACTGCATATTCTCATTCTAAAAGACGTCGAATATACTGATGATATGACGACGTACAATTGATGTTTATTTTCTAAATTGTAAGAAGTATGAATAATCTAAAAAAAAAAAAAAAAAAAAAAAAAAAAAAAAAAAAAAAAAAACTGGAAAGGGGCGGATATTTTATATAAAAACATTATTTAACTATATACATATACAAAGACAGCAAGCAAGCTTTTGATTATTTTACTCTCTTTATCCAAAATTATGTAAAATAGCTTCGTAACAAAAGAACATAATTGCAGCATTTGGTACAACACGCATTAAATGCGCTGACATGCCGCCATACAAAGCTACAACTCCTTCTTCTTTAGCTACCAATTTTAGAGTTTGTAAAAGGCCTGTATATTTTGCAACACCGTTCTTAGGAATAGGCTCTCTTAATCTTGTTCTAATGACTTCATGTGGATATGCAATACAGGCAGCTACTAATTTTGCTACTGCTGCAGCGCCCAGGTTACCAAACCATGCTATTTCAAATGTTATTAATCAATAAACCATCAGGTAAAATTCCATACATACCTTGTGCGCTTTTACCGCCTACAGTCAACTTATTCTCCATTTGAGCAGGGGAATGAGCCCATCGCTTTTTCAAGTTTTCATAAATAACCCATTGTATTGTACCTTCAGCAACACCCAAATAAGAGGCGCTCATACCCTTATATAACCCCTTCATACCTTCTTGTTTTAGTATATTTAAGGTACAGTTAAAGCTATTGGTATAAATACGTTGTTTTCCCTGTAATTGTAATCTGGTCTTTACCACCCAAATTGGGTTTGTTACTGTTGAGGTTACAATGCCTATGATATAATTTAGAGTTCGAGTAACACAAGCATAAATTCTGCAAAACAATTAACTTTACCAGCTGTCGCAGCAGAAGCAAGATGAACAATGGCTGTTTCTTCGCCGTGATTTAACTCACTGTAGAACTTTTTACCATTTCCATACGTATAAAAATTAATAGCTCTTTAAATGTCAAATGTTGGTTAGATCAAGGTTCTTCATTTGATAAACCTTTTAATTTTACCTCGCAGGAATTACACCAACTAGGTTTGGTCCAAGACCCTTAAAATAACCTTGGATTCCTTCAATTTGCTTAATTTGTCTAGTAGAGTTTTTTTTTCAGTAAATCGTAAACTATAATCATTGTAAATTCTGATAAGCATACACTAATAATTTACCGGTTTCGATAAAATGTCCCCAAATGGGCCCCGTATGTTTAATTCCCTTTTCGATACCTTGTTGATAAAACGTTGACTATGCAAAACATAAGTAAATAATCAATTGACCATCTTTTCATGTAATCACATACTTGCAAACGAGTTTTTACTACGTCAAGTGGAGATGTAAAAACTGCGCCAATGAGTCCACCAATACTGTCAAAAAATATTCATATAAATAAGTGTTTATAAATATTAGATATCGATAATTTACCCTCCTGCAACGAAATGTACATATGATTTTGTATATTTAGTTGTAGGTGCGATAGATTTAGCCACTCGTAAGTCACTATTATTGTTAGAAGTAGACTTAGCTGCTACTGTTGACATGTTATTTTAGCTAGAAAAAAAGAACTAAAATAGGAAAAGTGAATGTGGAAGGTTTGGGTCTAATATTCATATACTAAAAAAAGAGGCTTAGACTACATGTGCAACTACAACACCGCAACAGATCAAGGGGATTTATCTCAAATGCTGTATATCATCAAGCAACTTTTGAAAAGTTTAAAAAATTACACCTAAATTGTGCGTAATTTTTGTTTGTTTTTGCATACTTTATGGTGTTATATATTATACAGCTCAATTTTTATAGCACTATACCCCATACCCGAAGTTGAGGATTGAACTTGTATACGAATGTGTAAATAAAAAATATATAGATGGTTTTCAAATAATTTTCCATATATTTTCGCCCAAAAATGAACTAAATTGTTTGCTAAATATAGTGTAAAAATTCTTAAAATTCACCGAATTACAATATGTCAAAAATATGCTAAATTACGAAAAGTCTTTCATGTAATATAATGATCAATTGATAAACTTTATATCATGTAGATACTCAAGCATAGAGATAAATAAATATAGTTTTCAGCGACAGGATGGATTTTTACATATGCTTTATCAACAATGACTTAAAAAATACGTAAGCAAAAATGTTTTTGAAATAATTTAATGGCAAACCGAATAAATACCAGCATTTGTCAATTAAATTTTTGTAGCACATTTAATGCTGAATTGTCTGTACCTTTTTTTTCATGTAATTCAAGTTTGCATGTATGTCAATTGTCTATCAAAAAGTATTGTTTTATTAATAATTATAAAAAATTTATATTTCTAAAAAACTAAAACAAAAAAAAAAAAAATCCAGTGCAGTAAATAGCATTGTTGTTTACTAAAATAAAAATATAAAAAAATAAAAGCAGTAGAAATACAATTATAATCAGCTAAAGTTTTATTACAAAAGATTTCTCAAGATTTAAAATAATTGAAAGAGTATGAGAGTGTTTATAATGATTTAGAAAACTTGTATGCCATCAAACTTAAATGAAGTAATCTTTTATTTTTGAATTACTGTTATTGATATAATATTCTAAGGGATAAATCATACAGAGCATTGGCCATAAAGGGTTGTTTGTCTAGTGTAACAATATGGGCCTTTTGGAAATAATTGACTATAGTTCTATCTATTTAGGTAACCCTAATTTTAAGTATTGATTTTTATATGCTTGAATCTTATTTATACTGACAGTGCAATTATGACACAAGGGAGTAGTTGACCAAAGTTGGTATCTTTGTTATTGTTATTTATTGAATTGGATAGAATACTTCTTGATATATATGCTATTTGTGTAATTGATTGCAATGTGATCATTCACACGACATGTATGGTTTAAGAGTATTTTGTATTTTTAGCATGCGTTTGTTATTATGTTCAATTTGAGTGTTTTTTATTGTTGCTGCACTTTATATTTCTAGTGGCATAAGCTCTTTGAGTGACACTTGCAAAGTTGAGTTATTTTATGGTTATCAAGCCTTTAGTATGTATTTCAGTTGCGCCCAGTAGAGGACGTTATCTAACACTCTTTTCACTATTAATTGCGGACTATCAGTAAATCAACTCATCTAAGAAACATAGGTTTACGACTCTCTGGTGTTTTCTTGTACTTGATTACTTTTATTTTTCTTAAATTGATATATGAGATTCAACAGCTTTTAAAAATGAATGTAAAGCGTAAAACACATTGCACCACAACTTTAATTATGCTTAAAAAGAACGTTTACTTATTAATTTCAGTAGTTGTCACTGCCATATATGCTGATTTTGGCTGATTTTAGTGCTTTTCCTAATTTGAATGATACACGAAACTAAAATCCCCAATTGAGAGAACTGGGTGTTTGATTCCCACCATTCAACCAACAAATTAATGGGATAATAAAGTTTTAATTTCGGAAACTGTTACAGCTACAGTAGTAGTAGTATTGTATATTTTGAAACTTTCAGCCTATTTATATCAATATTCATTAATTATTGCAAGCATTTTCCCAATTACTTTATTTTATATTATACATACAAGAGAAGGAAGACGAGCTTTTTCTTTAAAAAGCGTGTGCTAAAAATTCTCAATAGCAGTTGTTAGCTAACAAAATCAAGACCCTTTACTCTTATATTCACTGTATATTAAGTGCAACTTCAAAATTCGATTTTAAACTATGATTTGATGCTATAAAAAATTTTAAGAAAGAATATCTAAAATATTCCATATATGCCATACTACAAAATAATTGAAAAAAGTGCGCGTTTTCATTGCCCCAATTCACATCAATTTATTGAAAGGTAAACTTACAGAAATTATTCAAATGAAGAAGACTTTTATCATGATGAGCTTATATAGAGAGGGTTTATATACTAACGGGATGAGTGGTGTATTAAAGTCGAATAATTATATAATCAAAATAGTCGTTGTACTTCAGTAAGTATCATACTTTATCGGCTTCTACAACAATGAATGGATTTTAAAATCAATTGATTACTATTTAGAACATTAAAGAACAAGTCTAGAAATCGAATAATAAGAAACGCCTAGTTTACTATTTTTCAATCAATTAATGGAAAAGCTCGGATTACTTAAATTATGATACCATACTCTTTAACCTCGGCGGTTAATCAATCAAGCCAGCTGTCAAAATATATCACATTACAGCCCAAGCATAACAAGCACAACATTAAAACTAGGCAACTCACAAGCTCTGAAATCATAGCTCATTTATGATTGATCGACATCAATTTATAAATTACTCTTAAACAGATTTTCTAATGCTTCAATATTGCCCTTAATTTTATCTCAGAGACTCAATACTAAACTATCATAAAAAGCGTTACTTTTATATCTAAATAAGCTTCATCTTATTTTTATTATACAGTTGAGGATTGATTTATTACTCATTCTCTTTTCGTTGTAATAATTACTACAAATCCGGTCATATACACTACCAAGAATGAACATATAAATATTGTAGTATGAATATATAATGGAATCTGTTGTATTCCACCAAGTATCATACCTTATCGCCTTCTATAACCAATCAATAGATTATACAATCCATTGATTACTATTTAGAATATGAAAGAACAAGTCTAGAATCGGATATAAGAAACGCCTAGTTTATTATTTCTCAATCAATTAACCGAAAGGCTCGGACCACTCAAATCATGACACCATACTCTTTAACCTCAGCGGTTAATCATTCAAGTAGCTGTCAAGATATATCAAATCACAATCCAGGCACAACAAGCGCAGCATTGAAACAAGGCAATTCACAAGCTCTACAATCACGGCTTAATTATGATTGATTAACATCAATCCATAAATTACTCTCAAACAGATCTAATAGTTCAATACCGCTCTTAATTGTATCTCAGGAACTCAACATTAAATTATTATAAAAGGCAATACTTTTATATCTAAATAAACCTTATCTTGTTTTTATTGTACAGTTGAAGAACTGATTAATTACACATTCTCTTTTATTGTACTCTTTTTTAAATATATTATCGCAAATCCGATCTTATATAACAGAATCATCCTTCTATAATTCAATAATAATAGCATGATGATAGACGCATAGAATGTACCTTGTATTATTACAAGTTAAGCATTAGGGTTTAACAGATATTCTAAACCGGTAATTCGATAGTTCCTAATTCTGATAGATCGCACAACAACTTGAGGAGGCTAAAGTAATTACGATTTTGTGGATCAAAGGATCAAAGCTAAGCTTAATACTTACCATTGCAACATTGCAACAGCAAATCTTTTGGATTTTTGGATCCATATTTGTCCAGAGATGGTGAGCTTATTGGTCTTAGTAGATATAAATAGCATGCAGATAACCAAAAAATTTGTGCTAAACTAAGATACTATTTCCACACACAATAAAAAATTAAATGCCATCTCAAGTAGAACTATGTTCTAATATTCAAATAGATATGGCGGCATAGATTTAACTATAGACATGAAAAGTATGAGTAACGTAACATACAATAAAATAAACTGAATTATAAAAATAAAAACAAGCAGTAGGGTTATAAAATAAACCAAAGTAAGAATGATTGTTCTGAAGTAGATCATTAACAAATAATATGTCAAAAACATACATTAAAAGGACACCTTGACTATGTAAATCAAGAAGCTCAATATAAAAATCTTAAATCACGGACAAATTAATAGATTTATTATTAAAAGAATGAACATTTGGATATCACATAAATAAAATAGAATCATGCTTTGTGATTTAATAAAAAGCATGAATAGACGACGCATAGAATGTAGCATGGTCTGATCTGTATGATAAACACTATGGTTTAACAAATAATGCTCTAAATTGGTAATCCCGTAATTCCTAATTCAAATAGATTACTGACACTTACAGTACAAACTGTCAGACATAATAAAGTTACAAATAATATATATAGAGCAGAAATATATATTTATTGCACACTATCCATATTTTTGATAAAGAATAATTTAAACTGTATCTTTTTAAAAGCTTTTATTTTCGTATTTACTGCAGAGAAAATATAATTTTTGTCTTTTTTTTTTCATAATCAAAATTTAGGACAAGAGTATGCTAGCCTTTTTTTTTAAGCAAAGCCAAGGTTATTCTTTTTTTACACGTTTTTGGGGATATCTCTATGAAAAATCGATATTTTTGAAAAAATTTAGCTGGGCCTGTTAGAGCTCACCAAGATCCATAAAAAAAACAAAAACAACTGCTGCTCAATTTAACGAATATTTTGAAAACCACCTCAAGAAAATGTCAAAAAAAGAAGAAAGAAAATTACCCAAAATTTTTTAGTCATTAAATATGCTATAGAGCACTTCAAAACAAGTGAGTTTTATTATTACAAAATGGTAATAGAACTTTATTGTTTGCAGAGATATAATGGCCCAAATTTTATAATTTACAGCAGCGAAATATTTGTAAAACTCTGAAACACTAGCACTAAAAAAGTTATACCAGCTGCAAAAAATTGGCTACCTCCGGATACTTGTCTTTGGATTATAGCTGAGAATCTCAGGTACATTGGTATATTATTTTGTCTTAATTTTATTTAGTGAAGAAAAGTAAAGCAGGAATAAAAAAAAGTGGGGTCCAGTTTTTAAGGAAAAAAACAGTTGATTTGACATGTTTTTAAGTCTTTCGTTAGATATAAAAGAAATGCGAGAACAGATAGTATAACTATACTGACCAATTCATATATATTCAACAGTTATATAATTTGCATTTTCTAAGTTTTCGTTGAAAATCTGATCTGAATTGTAGTTTTCATGCATTTTATTGAAAGATATTGCTTTTCTTTGTTTTCAGTTCCGATTTTTTTCCACCAACAAGAAAAGTTATTTCAATTGACACTGAATAGGTACAATATACTTATGTATATGCTGGTAAAAGCTTGGTATTTTTGTTTTAAAATTTACGCGATAGATTGCCTTGTAAGCACTTCTCAAGGGGGCTGATTCACTGATCTATTGTATCGTTTTTCCGCTTTTTTGTATCCACAAGAAAGAATGGCACCATAATTACATAATCAAATAAAGAAAATGGTGCAAAACATCGATTTTTAGTGCAAAATATTTAAGAAGCGATATTCTAATTCAATATATTTGATAGAATTTGAATTAATACGTATCTTAGCAGCAAATAAATCAATAAAACCGTCTTCTATTCAAAGATCAAACATCTGTCATATACTCTGAATTGCTACTAAAGGAGTAAATATAGCCTTTGAACGAGTCACGATGTAGTATGAAATTTTCTACGGAGCACAAACCGCACAATTACAAGAAGGGGAGTTGTGGAATTCTCGTGGGTTACATATCTTTTGTAAAATTTTAAACAACATTATGTCTATTTCCGTAGAATGCAAAGCATACGAAAAATTTCATTTGACTCATTATCAAGATACTGCTTTTCCAATTGTAAAATCTAAATTATTGAGATATATCAAATTTAGAGCTCGTAATAGTACTTTTACTGACTTTCTCACTAATTTGGACCAACATCCTCAACACGGTCCGAAATGGTTGGAAGAAATGAATAGCGATGAAGATATAAAGAAATTGATGGATTTAACCATAAATCTGTGGCCTCGCCAAGCAAAGCTATGCAAGGAACCTTTGATTGGCGTTGGCAATGTTTACGAAGCGCCTTCTTTTGAAGAAAAATTCGGGTCTTACATTAGAGAAAAAGTGAGTCAAGAAGCAATGTATCGAGAAAGAGTTCAAGTTGTAGAAGGAAAGAAATCAAGAGGTAATATAAGTAAAAGAGATATAATAATGCATTGAAATATGCTGATTACTTTCTGAATAGGATTTATGGTTACAGACCCAACAACAGCAGTAAAGAAGGACAATTTCGGTAACTCACCAGATTCGCCTATTAATTTGGATCACCCTACTCCCAATTCTTCAAAAACTACATCACATTCCAAGTCAACATCTAAGTTCAAGTCTGCATCTACATCAACATCCAAGTATACGCCTTCTAATAAGTATTCTACTCTAACTATTAAGCATAATCCTGTCAATAAATATGATCCCAAGGCTGATGAGGATGCTATTCGTAAGGAATTAATGCAGCATATGTTACTACCAGATCAAGCAAAATTAGTGTCTCAATTCAAACCTAAATCAAAAGGTAAAGCTCCTTCTAAGTCATCACCTACTTTGTCAACACCTTCTTCTTCTAAAGTGATTAAGAAAGAAAAACAGAAATCAGTGTCACCAGCAGTATCTGATTCCAGTGTCACAGAATCTATTGTATTGAAAGAGAAATCAGTTGTTAAAAAAATGGAACCCCTTGTTCAGAAAAAGAAGCAAGTTGATTTCAAAAAAGTTACTCCTAAACACGAATTATTGAAACGAATTCAAACCGTGAAAGTCAACATTGAAAAAATACCAGCTTTTGATGTCAAAAAGACAGAAAAGGCTCGCATTTCACTTCGACCTGTAATCAAAATCATCAAGAGGAAGCCAATTCCTTATCACAATAAACATGAAACAAGAACTGTCAAAGATACAGTTAACTATGAGGATATTCCACATCCATCAATTCAAATTTTGCAAGGTCAACGACCATTGCGACCTGTTATAAAAATCTTGAAAAGAAAACCCATTCCATATATTAATATTAATAAGCAAAAACAACAACAACAACAACAACAACAACAACAAAGAAAACAACAAAGACAACAAAGACAATATGAGAAAGAAGAGAAAGAAGAAAAAGAAGAGAAAGAGGAAAAGGAACGACAGAAACAACAACAGCAACAAAGACAGCAAAGACAACATGAGAAAGAGGAAAAGGAAAGACAGAAACAACAACAGCAAAGACAACGTGAGGAAGAAGAGAAAAAGGAAAAAGAACGGCAGAAACAACAACAACAACAACAACATGAAAAAGAGGAAAAAGAAAGACAGAAACAACAACAGCAAAGACAACGTGAGGAAGAAGAGAAAAAGGAAAAAGAACGGCAGAAACAACAACAACAACAACAACATGAAAAAGAGGAAAAAGAAAGACAGAAACAACAACAGCAAAGACAACGTGAGGAAGAAGAGAAAAAGGAAAAAGAACGGCAGAAACAACAACAACAACAACAACATGAAAAAGAGGAAAAAGAAAGACAGAAACAACAACAGCAAAGACAACGTGAGGAAGAAGAGAAAAAGGAAAAAGAACGGCAGAAACAACTACAACAACAACAACATGAAAAAGAGGAAAAAGAAAGACAGAAACAACAACAACAAAGACAACAAAGACAACATGAGAAAGAGGAAAAAGAAAGACAGAAACAACAACAAAAACGTAAAAAAGAAGAACATAAACAACAACAAAGACTAATTGAAGCAGAAAAAGAGCAACAAAGACAAGAACGACATGAACGTAGACTTAAAAAACAAAAGAGAAATAACTATTTATTTGATCAAGACAGAATGCAAATTGTAAAGATTCTAATTAAAAATCATCCTTGATGTTGATACTGATGCTGATGATAATGTCTGTGAAGAAGGGCAGATTGCGATATACCACGGTATAATGGTTGGCCTATATAGTCGTCTATTATCTCATGTCAAAATACTAATAAATAAAATTGCTATTTTTTCTTACCTCCTGATACTATATTTGATTGATTTTTTAAACCATATACTCTTTCGATATAAGCACGAATATTTTTACCAACTAGTTCATAATCGCATCCGATGATTAAATCATATCTTAGCCTTTGTGTGTCATGAAGAAAAAACAAAATGGAATTGTCCAATGGGCCAGGCAATTCATTTGATTTACCTGTAAATAAATTTATGTGAGTAGTATTGTGCATAAATTAAAACGTTTCAACAAACCTATTAGAAAACTTATCCAGTTTGTAAACCATTTCTTTTCAACTAAATAAGTAAAATCGTGATTATGCTGAAATATAGATAATCTTTGCTCAATCAATCTCCTTCTTTCAATTATATTAAGCCTTGTAGTAGGATTATCGTCTGGTAAAGCTGTCATAAATTGTAATATTTTGCGACACATGTACTTCTCGGATATTGGTTTTTCAATATACGAAAAACCCCAATATCCTATCTAAAATAACGGCATAAATGAATTAGACATTAGATATTGCATATAAATACTAACTGGACTATTGCAACTATAACACCATAATTCCATATAATTTAAGGGTGATAGTTTCAATATTATATTATGATGCGTTTGGTGATGATGAACTCTTAAATGACCAGAATATGATTCGTCTTTTTCAAAAAAGACATCTCCACAACCAATAAAATTACATTGAGGCTCCATGCATAATCCATATTGGTCAGATTGTATACTTTTGCAACAAAATTCATTCAAATCTTGAATTGAATTCCATAATAAACTTCTTTTAGATTCTAATGTTTTCAAATCATAATCCTGTAAATGACAGCACATTTGATTTGCGTCGCCAGAAATGTGTAATTGCCACCAAGATTGATCTGTAATATTGTATTTAATGCTATATTTTCTTTTTACCAAATCACGCCAGAATGAATCATTTTGAATTAGACCATAGAATGAATGGCATGAACTTAAAACGGAAAATAGATCTTTTCTGCTATTCAATCTCACCAGGACAAGTAATATGATTTCATGTGGAAGACAATGAAGCATAATAATATAATGAAAAAACAAAGAAGTTGCTAAGTACGCAACGTAAATATTAATTTTTTATTTCAAAGCAAATTAAACATCCCAGGAATGTTTCTCCCTTGAAAAAAAAATTTAGAAACCTTCAGTTTTGAGCTACTAGAAGCTATCATAATGCAACGGTAAATTAAATCCTTAGTCAAGTGACACAAAAGCAATTGATTGGACCAATGATATCATAAGCATGCACCATCCCAAAGGGAAAAGAGGATGGGCCTATATTCAACTCTCTTTTTTCCTCTCTTTCTTTTTCAGATATCTTTGTTACCATAACAACAAATAGCAACAACAACAATTTTAAAATATGAAATTTCTCGAAGTTGATTCCCTTGATTTAATAAATACAGCATTTTTATGGGAAACATCTGAATGTATTCTGACGGGAAGAGTAGAAGCGTATTCATGTAAGTTATATTAGTTGAATAAATATGAATTATTACTAAATTATATAAAAAGGCAAATCCGCTGGAACAGACAAAAAATTGTTTAAGACGCTTGAAAATAGATACAATGCGGATTTATTAGCACCTGGTTCTATTTCACCTGATGAATTACAAGTTATTTCACCTTTTGGTAGATTAACGGAAGCAGCTCCTCGTAAAACATTCTTTTATCTATTGGCTACATTAAATGCTGCATTTCCTGAGCATGATTTTGAAGATGTGAGACCTGATCAATTTTTGAAATTACCATCTGTGGAGATGGTAATGAATTCTGTTAATACAACTTTATTTAATTTGGGAAATGATGTGATAGTAAACCAATACAGGTGAGAAATTTTTGATTACTGGGCAAATGGTAAATTGTATTTATAAATTGTAAAGATTATGGGATGTTTTGGATGAAATTGTTCAATTAAATGATTGTGATGTCTATACTTATAATCCTGATGTGGACGATGATCCTATGAATGAAGAAGAAGGTTATTTGTAAGTAAAATATTGAAATTGTACTGAATTTTAAATATACTAACAAAAAAAGAACCCTTCCCCTTTAGATGGTCCATGAATTATTTCTTTTTCAATCGAAAATTAAAGCGAATGATTTTCTTTTCATGTAAAAGTGAGAGTATGAACGCACCTATTGCTGAAGAAGAAGGTATCAACGACGATGATGAGGATGACGATATTGAAAATGGAGAAAAATTAAGGTAAAGAGAAAAAGAGAGATATTTTAGAGCTGCATTTTTAATGTTCAAATTCCTTGTATATATATAGGCGCTATCAGGATGATTTTTTGATGGACGATATGGAATAAAAAAGCGATTATCTGCGCCATTATGACGGAATTTACTTACTGTGTTCAACAACAGGAAAATAGCTTGTGCCTGGACAATTTTTTTCTCCTTTAAATACACCCACGCCCTCTTGCTCTAATAATCTAATATCTCAATAAAAAAAGGAGCTTTTTCTTATTTGAAAAAATGGCGTTGTTTATTGTATATAATTAGACCTTTTTTTTTTTTTTATCTATCCTTTTCTTTCTCTCTTCTTTCTTTCTTTCTTTCTTCTATCTTTTTTATTTTTCCAATTTTATATAAAATGCATCAAAAACGTACAAGAAGTTCAAGACCTAAGCTTTTTCAATGCAAAGGTTATGGTGATTGTAATATGGTATTTACTAGAAGTGAACATCTTGCACGCCATGCAAGGTAAAAGATGGGATTTTTACTGCTTACAATCAGTACCTAACATATTTTTTTTAATCAGAAAACATACAGGAGAAGTAATTATACATTGGATTTTATTTTGTTAATATTGAAAAGCTAACTAAATTTGATCTGATAACACATTTTTAGAAACCCTTTGTATGCATTGTTCCTGAATGTAAAAAAGCATTTAGTAGATTTGACAATATGATGCAACATACTCAAACACACAGAAATAATAATCATTATAGCATTGTAAATTCTCATCCCAAGGATCGTCATCATAAAGATGGTCCAGGCGATAATAATCGTGCAAATACAAGAGCACAGACCAAACAATCTCCTCTCGGAAAAAGCACAGATGCATCTACTGCTTCTTCTTCTTCTACCACTGCTGCATGTGAACAACAACAACAACAACAACAACAACAACAACAAACAAGTAACCTTACAAAGAATTATTATAAAAATGAATTATACATACAAACTCATCAACATCAATCGCACTCTTCTGGTCTTATCTCTCCAATTTCTTTATCTTCGTCCTCACCTAAAAGACAAATATCTTCATCTTCTTCCGATGAAGAAGATGAAGATATTGTAATTCGCACACCTCCATTGAAAAGAACAAGAAGATTATCTGTTGCTGATTTGTGCAATCCAACAAATGCGCCATTAAATACTCCAAATACTTCAATTCATAATTTAACAAAAGATGAATTTGAGGCTTTGGAAGGTTTTGGTAGATTCCGCCATTCTCCTACGGTCTTTTTCGAATCTTTAAAAGATCTAGCTCATGTCCAAAGATATTAGTAATAATGATTGCTATCTATTTTTTTTTTTTTTTTGTATATATATATATGTAAACCTTTCTCTTTCTTTCTTTTTCTCCCTTTCTTTATCTCCATCTCTCACGCTCCAATTCAATGTTTCTAATTAGCTGTATTAAATGAATGATGAAATATATGTCAATAAATCTATTTTATAATATTTATACTAAGTTACATTTGTATTAGTGTACTGTATTGTAACTAAATTATTGAGCCGATTAGACCTGTAAAAATAAATCAGGCACGAAAATATACAAGTACTACGCCTTGTTTTTGCGAATAATAACAACAACATGATCTCATGTCATGCGTTTTGTGTGAAAATTGATACAAAAATGTTATGGTACCTGCTTTAAGGAACAGCGGCGATCTCCTTTTTATTGTTTTAGAAATGGTCATGTCTGATTTTTTTTAGTAGATGTAGGACAATTATATAAACAATGTAAAAAAAAACTTGTTGCTATTGATACAATGTAGACCTATGACGATTTTTCATGCAATCTCAACACTTGCATAGACTCATAGCTTATTTAGCAGATGGTTTATTAGTGTTATTAGGAAGAAAATGGCGGGAAATGACTATGTATATCCGTGTGTGTGTATTTAACTTTTACCTTCTCACGAATGCCGCCATACATTGCTAAAATATTGATTTTATAAATCATACCATAATATAAAAGTAAATAAATAAACAAAAAAAGAAAAAGCGTCAATAACATGTATTAATGAGCAAACAATTATTTATGTGATTTATCTTCTTTTTTATTATTCCCATACCAATTTCTCTATATTATATCAATATAATCCCCAATTTTGGTATTTATGATGATATTTATTGTTCATTAATTAACTATTTGTGCTAGTATCTCTCCTTTAGATCCGTAAGAATTGCATAATTTGACGTTAATGTATAACCTGTGTTTCGTTTGTACTACAAAAACCCCCCCCCCCGTTACTTTGTTGATAAAAAAAAGGGGCTGTGTGGTACTAAAAGTAGTTTATAAACACAAATTTTCATACTTTTTCACAAAATAAAAATACAATGCTACTTCTGACATATTAAAGATAGATATAAAACTGCGTTTTCTATTATATGTATAAATAAATAATTAAAAAAACTCTTTAAAAGCAAATCTCGCTGGTTTTTTTTTTTTTTTTGTCTCGGTCCATCCACCCGCTCAATATTTTAAAGCCTATTATTCTCTTCAAATATACAATCTTTTAAATTTTATATTCATCAACATATATTGAAATCCAATCAAAAGTATAAAGATAATGATTGAGCTTGTTGTCCTAATTGTATATGATATAATGCCATCAATTTTGAAAAAGATATGTCAGATGGGCAGATGCAATTTGTGTGAGAATAAATATGATAACAACCCACAGACTTTTTTTTATATGTTTGTTTTCAAATAAATAAAGACACATGAAAAAGAACAATAGGCTTACCACACACAACCTGCGTTTCTATGCTTGAAAATGGGATAAAATGGAGTCGGTTTTTGATCGCAATCTGATCTTATCACTCGTACCATTTATTTACCATCTTTGAACTCCAATACACTTTATCCGCATTTAAAGTTGCTGCATTCGATAAAAAGCGACAATTAGTTAGCCTTGTTAAATTTTTAGTCGAGGAAGTTAAATGAAACTTCGATATTGGTCTACAAATGGGCGAAACCTATAAAACAATATCATAATACGCTTTTTATTAGCTTATCAACTATCAGAAATGTATTAGGTACGCATAAAGAGTAGAGCATTTCCAATTGCAGAAGCATCAAATTATTTAAGTCAACTAATATTTATAACGTTATTCATAAATATGCTTTTTTGATTATTCATTTCTGCATTCTTTTGGAAGAAACTTATTAATCTGCTTCAATCACCTACTCATAGGATAATGCCCGCTGATTCTTATAGAGTCTATTTGTTCTAAACTAGTAGATGTCAACCGATATTATATATACCAATCAACGAAATAATCTTATGGCATTGAATGGAGAGCTTGAATGATTGATCTACTCTCTCTCTCTCTCTCTCTCTCTCTCTCTCTCTCTCTCTCTCTCTCTCTCTCTCTCTCTCTTAATTTTATAATAAGAAACCTGTCTGTGATTACATTGTTTCTAAAGAAATCAGAAACGATGGTGCTAAATCAGTTGTCTACAATGAATTTATTGTGCTACAATGCACACAAATCCATTGCAAGGGGGTCGCTCATCAGGAAAGCTTAACGTCACTCAATTATCTTTTATATATACCACGCATTTTATCTGGTATAAACTGCTGTTCCCTACAAATGAACTGATGTTTCATATTAATTTGAAAGCCGTTTCAAATCTTAGATCATGAATAAAACCCCGGGTAAAGTGACTCTCATCTTGCATAGTATATATCAAACGCGATGTTGCTATACATCTTCTTCTTCTTCTTTACACTTTTTTCTCAAAAAAAAAACATATTATTTTCAAGATGGTTCGCAACTTTTTCATTGGTGGTAACTGGAAGATGAACGGTTCCGTTAAGCAAGCTAAGGAGCTCGTTGAATTGCTCAATGGTTTCGAGGTTCCTGCCAACACTGGTAAGTTTTTTTTTTATTCAATTCAAGCATTGAGGATAGTTTCATTTATTCACACATATAACAGAGGTTGTTGTTGCTCCCCCTGCCCTTTACGTCGACCGCGTCAACCAAGGTTTAAAGAAGGAAATCAAGGTTGCTGCTCAAAACACCTACACCAAGGCTTCCGGTGCTTACACTGGTGAGATCTCTCCTCAAATGCTCAAGGATATGGGTGTTGATTGGGTTATCCTCGGTCACTCTGAACGTCGTGAATACTTTAAAGAGTCTGATGAACTCGTTGGTGAAAAGACCGCTTTTGCTCTTGATGCCGGTGTTTCCGTCATTGCTTGTATTGGTGAGAAGCTCGAAGAACGTGAGGCTAACATTACTGAAGATGTTGTCGCTCGTCAAATGAAGGCTATTGCTGCCTCCGTCAAGGATTGGACTAATGTTGTCGTTGCCTATGAACCTGTTTGGGCTATTGGTACTGGTAAGGTTGCTACCCCCGAGCAAGCTCAAGATGTTCATGCTTTCCTCCGTAAATGGTTGGCCGACAATGTCTCTCAAAAGGCTGCTGATGAGACCCGTATTCTTTATGGTGGTTCCGTTAACGGTGGTAACTGTAAGACCCTCGGTGGTAAGCCCGATATTGATGGTTTCTTGGTAAGTTGTTTGTTTGTTTATTGGAAAATTTTATATAGTTATTGATTTTTCATTCAATTATTTATAGGTTGGTGGTGCTTCTCTTAAGCCTGAATTCGGTGAGATTATCCTTTCTCGCCAATAAATTGTTTCGTTTCCTTCCCTATCCATTTATTATTATACATAACACTTTCATATATTCATTAACGTACAAAATTAAATAAATTTTACGCATTGTCTTTAAAAAAAAAAAATCATATGTTTCTTTTCATTCATCCGAAACATGTTCGCACACGTTTTTCTTTAGTTTCTGTGGGTTTTAAAAAAATACATGTCTTCGAATGATGATAGTTGTTGATGATGGTCCTCATCCTATAATCAATATCGCGTACACTCATCAGCTTTTTTTACCAGTGTAACATGAATTTTGCTGGTCGGGCAATGTATACAAGCAACCACAAAACGAATAGAAATGGAAGCATTTAGCAGTAATGCCTTTATCTCTTGAATCTCTATTTTTTTTCATTAATTGAATAACAGCTTAAAGATCAACACGTTTGATTATCGATGATTGATTGATTATGATTATTTTATTATATTACTTGATAAAATTTTAAAAATTGCTACCTTTTAATCTTCGGTTGGTATCGTAAATAATATTCAAGCCCATGTTAGTTTTCACATGAAATCTGATGTAGCTTCTTAATACTTCCGTCCATAAAGTTGCGAAAATCTTTAAAACTCATTGAACTAAATCTTTCATGTTACACAGTAAAATATCAATCATTTGATAGATGTTTGGTAGATGTATTTACATCATTGAAATCATTCTATGTGTATGTAATATGGAGCAGACCTGTCAAATTACTCATTGATTCTTGAAAAAAAAAGGTTACCCCTTAAATAAGTATTTGGAATTTCATATGAAAAGCTACTCAATGTAATTCAACTTACCATGCCAACTAGCTCAACCAGCTTTTAAGTTATTTAATGATGTAATTCAATATTGCTTGAAAGATCTTTTCCAATCGCCTATTTCGTTAAATCCCAATCGCATAAACACTAAATTAAATTTTCTGTGCTTAAAAATTCGAACAAGAAATTTGAATTACGACTATAACCTTTTCGTAAATAAGCTTTACGCAACATCTTGTATATTCTTTCGAAAAATCTAAAAATGAATTTATACAATTTATAAATTATAAATTAAATTACATATAAAGTTAATATTATATACATTCTATAAATGCGCGAAAAATCCTTTAAATATCTTAAGGAAATCTTCTGAGCTTTAATCAATGCTCGCTATTTTTTAAAAAAATCTTTGATAGACTTTGGTCGAACGATCATACTATACTTATTTGAATACTTCGAACATACATATACGCAGCAGCATTTTTGTACTGAGGATTTGAAATTATAACATTGTATAATATGCCATTGGATTGCTCAAAATAGAGTTAAATGTAATATTCAGTTGGCCATATCTCCTGAATAACCCATTTTCTCGGCTTGGAAACATGTGCAATCGTTTTTTATACTCCAGGAATATAATATAAATCACTTTTTAAGATTTTAGGATCCAAAAAATATCAATCAATTTTGGCACCCATTTTGCCTTATTGTTATAAGGGTCGATGTCCATGGTTTCATTAAATTCGATTTTTCATGTTAAAACGGCATTTTTTATTATGAAGTTTATAAGCTCAAAATGACCACAAAAATGCATTTTTTTATATACAAACATTAAATAACAGTTTTATTTATCAAAAAGTAGACTTTTGCTAGAAAAGCTAATTTCATGGTTTTTTGGCATTAAATTCATCAAAACTCATTAAAGTTTTTTTAAATAATCTTATTAGAAAGATCATTTAATTATGCATATGTTACATTATTGCCACAAGCATTACTTACATAATGAATTATTTTCCTGTTGTTCGCGAAAGGTCAAAATTTCAAAATGGGATAAATCAAATTCGTTTTGGAATAATTTATCATTTTTAACATCCGGCATTTTGAAATGTGTTATAGCAGAATTCGTCTTTGGAAAATTTTGGTGAAATATCTACAGTATTAAAGATAATTGTTAAGTGCATAACCTATTTTTTAAAAATAGAATTCTAATCTGTAATAGTTTTTTAAATTGAATTTGTTTAAAAACTGCTACATACCACATGTCAATGTTTTTTAAATTTTGAAACCAAGAATGATCATCAATCATCAAGAAGCTTCAAAACTAGTCATCAGCAGTTTGATTAGCCAACTCGATACATACATGTTATTAAATTGATAGTTGTGCCTCAAAATTAGAGAATAAAGCATATATTAAACAGCTGCAACCATATTTTCAATGCTTTCAATTCAGTCCAATTTGCTTATAAAAAGATGTCGAAGTATTATTAAAGGGTTTTTGCTACCGCCTGTGTTAGGAATAGGAGGGCTACTTCTACCTTTTCTTTGTATAAGCGGAGGGAGCCCTTAAAATTGCATTTAGATAAACATTTGTAGGTTTGTTTTGTGTTTGTCCATAAATCGATGTATATCAATCATTCCAATGAAGGAATTTTTTAAAATTTTAAAACAAATTTTCAATTGAAAGGTTAATTATTAATGAATCTGCTTCAAGAAATAATCAGCCCCAAGATGTTTTCAGAATTCGTCATTAGTCAATAATTAAGCAACAAGTTGAATTATTCAAGTCAAGTCTGTAAATCAATTTTTCTTACCGAAAAAATAAAATCTATACATCCCTATCTGTTTGGTTACAGTATTTCCACTACCTTCAAATCTAAACGGCATGCATTCTTAAACAGAGTCATGATATCAAACTACAGGAAAAGCACTCCAAACTACTTGCTTGCTGCCGACCAGAACTGTTGTTAGATCCCATCTTCCGACTTCCAATGACTCGCATAAAGAAAGACCGATGCTTACGATGGCGAATTGGTTGGCTTCCTTTAGGTAAGCCTCAGTGCTCCACAAGATGGACTACTTGGCCCATAACCAACACCCGGCTCCTGCCCAGAACCTTGATAATCTTTTCGTCCAAGTACTCTCTTCTACAAATCAGAGTTCCTAATTTCTGATATCTTTATTATCGCCCTCTTATAGCTTTTTACGTTAACATTTTCCCAATTACCCCAATTGGGTTTTTTATCCTTTTTATCACCTTTTGATCTGACTAGGGTAAATATAGCATATCAAAGACGCTACGTGCTCATCAGTCTTTTTTTTTTTTCTTGAAGTTATTATAAATAAAATTATATGTTTAATCATAATTGCACTATTGTTTCCTGGGATGAAAGGCCATCAATTAATCTTTCTCCAGTGACTGTCCCTGAACTGACGTATTCTTTACATGCAAAAACTATTACTAAAGAAGCATGAAGAGGATAATTTGTTTTTTATCTTTTTCTTTATACAGTTATATACAAGATTACAATGAGTGAACAAGATATTTTAAATTTCTGTGAAATTACAGGCGCTACACCATCAGATGCACAAAAATTTTTGGAGGTAAAGCCATACATTCCATACACGCGTGTATTCGCAACTATTAAACCACACATAATTCTCCTATAGATTGCAGACAATAACGTCAGTTCAGCTATCGACCTCTATTTAGAAAGTGGAGGAGCTCAGCAATCAACTCCTACTGCTACTAGCTCTTCATCAAGACCTGAATCAATTCATTCGGATAATGGCAAAATTATGACAGATGAAGAGATTGCTAGACAAATGCAACAACAAGAACAAGAAGTCAGAGCACCTATCGCTCCTAAAACTGATATTCTGGCTGGTGGAAGTACGAGTGATTTATATTCTTCTTCCATGTGGCCTAGGAGAGATAACGGTAAATTTTGTAGATGTTAATCAAAGTGCACGTATGAGATATTAATTTTTTTGTTTTCAGTTGGTGTGAGTCGTCCTTCTGTATTTAATCAAGGAGATTCAGCTACTGGATCTGTAACAGATTTTTTAAGTAGATTACAATCTGACGGTAAATCAAACAATGCTTAAGTTTTGAAAAAGTATCTAATAGTGTAATTAGTACCAAGCAGATCTTCATCCGGGTCTCCCTCAGAAGTTCTCGGTAGTCCTGCAAGTGCAAAAGCGAGACGGTTGGCCGATCTCTTCAGACCGCCATTTGATATAATGTTTCGTGGTAACTTTGAGGAAGTAAGTTACTCCTGAGAAAAGCAATCACAATAAATATATACTAATCTACTCGTTGTTATAGGCTAGAGAAGCTGCCAAAGAAAAGAATAAATGGTTAATGATTAATGTACAAGATCCTACTGAATTCTCTTGTCAAGTTTTAAATCGAGATTTGTGGAGTGATACAATTGTTAAGGATATTGTGAAAGAATCATTTATCTTCCTGCAAGTAAGTAAAATATTTATCTTTTTTTATAGTTATTTTATTTTATCACTTAACATTAATTTTTTATTTAAACAAAAAGTACACCAACAACAGTTCAGATGGTACTCGTTATAGCACATTTTACACTGTCAATGGATACCCTCATCTCGCAATCATTGATGCTCGTACAGGTGAACGCATTAAAGTTTGGGAAAAAGCATTATCTCCTACAGACTTTATGATGGATGTTACTGAATTTATGGAACAAAATTCACCAGATAGCCCAAGTTCGGCAGCAATCCCTAAACGTCCTAAAAAAGCAAAAGTATATTTAAATGTACATGATCAAATATCAGTAACTGACTTTTATTTCTAAATTTTAGAATGTATCAGATATGAGTGAAGAAGAACAGTTAAATGCAGCTATCGCAGCATCTTTAGATGCACCCAGTGAAGATACATCATCAGGTTTACTAGAGGTCTCACAAATGGATATTGAACCAAAACAATCAAATGATTCAACGAAGGGAAAAGAAAAATCCTCAGAACAAACACCATACATTGTACAATCTGATAAAGAAAACAGTGATGAAGAGGAATTAAAAGCAGGATCTGCTTTTGACGGTATTGGAGCAGTAAAGAGAGATGAAACAACAGATTTGGGCAATTCTACTAGAATTCAATTAAGAATGGGTGATGGAAGTAGAATTATTAGACGATTCTTGAAGACAGACCCTGTTCGATATATATTTGAATTTGTTAAATCAGATGTTCCTGATGCCAACAACCAGCAATTTGAGGTATTTTTTCTTTGTGCGTATAGGCTTTGTGTATTAAATTTAATTAATTTTTCTATAGTTGGTTTTTAATCGTACTCAATTAATTGATGTGCTTGATCAAAGTATTGAAGAAGCAGGATTAAGTAATGCAGCTGTAAATTGTGTAATTGTTTGAAGAATAAAAAAAGTTATCTGGACCAGTTTTTCTATATATGCATTGTTACATATACATTCATCGAACCATTTATCATTATCATTTGTTATAATAAAACGAACATATCTGGGTCAAATAAAAATACCATAATAATCAAGCAAATGTATAAGCTTAATGTTTGTTTATTTCTCTAGAATACTAGCATAGATTCCATGCAATGGGTACTTTGAGGGATAGAATAGTTTTGCATGGGTTTTATTCACCGGATCACATTTTTCCAACATAATAACCTTTATGTAGTGTGTAGTGTACATGGACTGTGTCAAGCAAAAGATGTCCAAACTGGAGTAGGTAAAGGTCATATAATGAGATAAAATAATCACTATTTAAATATGTTTGACATGCATGTTCTATCAGAACTACAACATTACAAATATAGAAAATCTTCAACAGATCTTGTACGTTTTATTATTCAGTAATTAGTTCCTGTCTACTAGGATCTAACAATGAAAGATAGCTTATAGCAATATTACCACTGAAACCAAACATATAACATCCTTACACATTTATCAATTAATAATAGTTTCTACTGTTACTTCTAATGGATCTATGTCCATTAGATTTTATTACATAGACCCAATAACTATATAGGTCATTATTCAATTTATCTTAATAAAAGGTACTTTTCATGTTGAGTTTATTTATATATTCTTGGACTATTTGCTTGGTATAAAATCTCAGCGATTAAGCGACAATTAAATAAAGTTACCAAAATATTTTAAACGTAAGAGAAGTCTAATTTATTAATGCTTTGTATATTGTAAACGTATATAAAAAAAAATGAAAATTTATCAATTCAGTTTCCATTTAAATAACAAATCTGGACCTTTCAATGACATAGAAATCCAGGTATGGGTGTAAAAATCAACAACCACACCGGAAGTATTGAGGTCGTCACGTGCCGTGGTGGTCATGTATGTCACGTCAAATTTTTATATTAATAGCTAAATATAATTATATTGTTAAGCAATACTGATACTCTGCGGTGCTTGTTTCGTGAAATAACTTGTTGTTTGATGGATTATTCTTGCAGTAATATATCGATCCCGAGACAAAACCAGATATATTAAGTGTTGTTTTATGTATATATTGTTGAATTACTTGCTTGATATAAAATCTCAGCGATAAAATGACAATTAAGTAAAAGTCCAAAATATTTTTAACGCAAGAAAGCTCGATTTATTAAAGATTTGTATTTTATAATTGTATATAAAGAAACGATAAATGTATTGTTTCAATTTCCGTTCAGGTACAAAATACTTGACATTTCATTGGCTCAAAAATTCAGGTACCACCAAAATTATTATTTTGTATTAAAAAACTATATTACCATTGTAACAATATGTCAGTGTAGGTTCGGTAAGTACCTCGGACACACCTCTGGCCAAACCGGGAAAACGAAGGTTCAAGCCGATTATTCCTTCCAGAAAATTCAAGAAAAACAAATTGAATTATATAATGTAAATTCATAGTAACTTCTAGAAAATAGTTAAAAAGTATAAATATAAGAACATTTTAAAATCAATAAAACCAACTTCACATTTAACATTAAACACTTATTGCACTTTAAACATATTATTTATTTAATACACTACATCTCATATCACGTGTTTTAACTAATATTTTTTACCAAACACTTTATGTAAAAAATATACATTGACAAATACATAGTTTGCGCGGTTGGTTAAGTGGTATAATCTTCGCCTGCCACGCGAAGGGCCGGGGTTCGATTCCCCGACCGCGCATTTATATTTTTTTGTACATTGCAGTGTGTGTAGCCCTTGCGCATTTGTCGTGTGCTGAGATATATGTTTAGCTGTAGATTAATTAAATGTATACAAAAGAATATTTTATACTGATTGCAAAGGCTACACACAAGTATGTGTGTACCTGACACATTTTACCTTGAAAGTTCGTGTTATTTGTGAATGTGAATAAGCCGTTGTTGCAAATTAGATTGGACAAACTGACTGATATATCAAAAGTTTATCCAGATACAGAAACTCAAGAATAATTATTAGAATCCAACATGAGATGACATTTAGTATCCCACACTAAATGTCATAATCTAACCACTAGGATTAATAACCCTCTTTAAAAAACTCAACAACACTTGGCATTAATGAAACATAATCAATCACACATCTTATTTGAACAGTACAATCACCTATTCCCCAACTATATAAATTCCATCGTTATGATTTGTTCCCAAATCATATTAGATACCCCATCATTTACCATTTAGTTAGATGTATTAATAGTCAATTAACCATTTAGAGAACATATAAATATGAAGCATCAATGAATTAATAAAATGTATCTTTTAGCAGAGTATCTTTTGATATAACACTGACTTTACTACTTACTACTAATGTTTCTAATGAAACACTATCTATCTTTGACATCTTTCATTTTTGACAACGCATTATATTTCATCAGTTCATTTTTAGTTATCTTTGTTTAATATACAGTAAATAACCTTCTTGCAAAAGAACATTGAGTAATAAAAATTATTTCAATCTTCCATTAACGGGAAAAAAGGTGTAAAATGAGGTATAAACTACAACTTTTCTGAAAAAATTATTATGATATTCGTTGCAAAAACTGTTTTATATGAAGATTTCATTGGAAAAATATAACTTTATAATAATCTTACAAAAAAAAACCCCCCAAATAACTGCAAATTTTAAAATGGCCATTTGCGCGTTTTTTCCCGTAGTGATATAAACTAGAATTAATTTTAACATTAAATACAGCTGAAATTTACAACGTGTGTGAGAAGTGAGAATTCACTAAACAAAAAGAGCTAACAATGTAGACGTTAAGTCATTACCAGCATTATAATTATAATCAGCTGTTGCTATCTATTGTGAGAAAAAAATTCATTTGAAAGAAAAAATAATGCACTAGAGATTTGCAATTATACCTCATTACCACGGCAAAAAAAAAATTATTGTGTGGATTCAATAAAATTTAACATCGCCATGCATCATATTGCATGATTAAAATGATATAAAATACAAATAAAAAGATGTTTAAACAATCTTCTCCCTTTGAATTTAGTAAATGTAACTTCTTACTCCTCATAGATATGCAAAAAACTTTTGTTAATTCAAGTAAAGTATTTAACCTGAAAAACTATTTTAGTAGCTTGTTTCAATTTACAATGAGTTGTTCCATCCGTAACTACTCTATTTTCTGATTTAAACATCCCCTACATACTATTACATGGCAAAAATAATAACAATTTCGACAAATTTTCTCTGGATTTTCATACATCTCAGGCGTGTCGGTGATTTAAAATAAAAGCTTTCTGATGATGAAAAATTTGATAAAAACAATCTTAAATTTTTAAGATGTAAAATTGACATCAAAAGCGTATAGTAATTTGACTAGATTTATTAAGTAAACTTAGCATGAAATTTAATTTCACATCTAATGATACTTTTATCTTAAAATTTTGTCACCAAAAATATTGCGAAAAAAGCAAAAACATGAATATCAGTTTTTAGCGATTCCAGAAATACTTTTATAATAACATTTCAAAGCTAACGTTATAAACAAATAAAGCAATAAAACACCTATTATTTAAGGCTTTATTTACTATTCTAGTACTATTTTTTATAGAGTTATTAGCTTTCTTCGAAAAAGCCAGATTTTGGACGAGGGTATACAAGGAGAAACTGATGATTTTTTGGAAATTGATTTTATGATAAAATATAATAAAACTAAATGAAAGAAGCGTTTTTGGCTTATAAACTATATGCTTGAAGGGTTGCTATCTCGAGTTATAGTCTATTGAAGTTGCGTTTTTGTACACTTTTAATGAAAATAGCTCTACAAATAATGGGTGAGCTTAATTGAGATCTTTGCTAGGTTTATTTTTCTTTATTATATATCTGTTTTGAAATATTACTGTTTAAGATTATGCTATAAAATTGCAAGAGTTATCGACTGAAAAGTAGATTTTGTAGCAATTCTCTCGATATTTTAAGATACAGTCCGCATAGTACGGAGTTTAATAATTTAAGCCCCACTACGGAAAAAAAGTGTAAAATGAGGTATAAACTACAACTTTTCTGAAAAAACTACTATGATATTCGCTGCAAAAACTGTTTTATATCAAGATTATACTGGGAAGATAAAACTTTATAATAATTTTACGCAAAAAAATAACTAACTGCAAACTTTAAAATTGCCAATTTTGCGTTTTTTCCTATAGTGATAGTTTCCAATTACGTTGAAATTCAACTCGTTCTTAACTAACTGTACAAGGCCAACTTGAAAACTGATATCGTCTATTTTTATAACAGCATATTTTTCATCAACAATTGTACTGTTTCTTCTTGCAATTTATTGCTACATTGACTCGTTCATATAAACGACTGGAATGGAGTTGTTATGAGTAGCAGTGGTGTGCCTTTTTATCACACCTACAAATATCAATAAATTTGTTTTACCAAAATATGTATGTTTGAAAAAAAACACAACAGATTCGACAAACCAGCAAGGTATTATTGTGCCGCTTTGAGTATTATAGTCGGGATTACTAATGTTTTATCCAAATAAAAAAAAATACATAATGAACACTCATTTTTGAATTTAGTTTGCTCATTATTAGAAGGTTCTGATAACTTTATATTTCGTCAAAAGTAAAATATATATGTTTATTATTTGAAAATAAAAATAAGTAACAAAACCAGTATTTTGTTACGTCTCCCTTACTATCTATAACTGCCTGACATCTTCTGGATATATTTTCTATTAACTTGGCAGTGAACTCAACATTAATGTTCTCCCAAACGAGGAGAAGTTCCCGCCGAAGGTCTTCAGTATTATGAATAAGATTCTTTCTTCGACGTAACTTACGAGCGAGCTCGCTCCAAACATGCTCAGTGGGGTTGAGATCAGGACTTTGGGCTGGCCATTTTTCCATAACATTCATTGAATGCGATCTCTTCCACCACTTTGCATATGTGCCTGTATGGCAGGTAGCATTATCTTCCTGAAAGGTAAGCGTCTTGTCTTCGTTTCTATATAACTCCAGAACCCATGGAATATAATACTGAGATTAATACGTCAATATACAATTTCTGATTCATATTACCATCAATAAAAACTAAAGGTCCGATATCCCAAACCATCAAACTGCAGCCACCAAACTTTACTGAACGTAATGTATGGCAGCTTTCATACCTTTCACCTTCTTTTCTCAAAACTATTAGCGTTCCATCATTACCTGAAACGCGAAATCTTGACTCATCAGACCAAATAACCTGTCTCCATTGCTCACTGGACCAATTCTTATGAAGATGCGCCCATTCTAATTTAATTTTTTTGTGCTCCTTATTTATTTTGGGTTTAACAGCAGGTGTATAATATCTAAAGCCCAACTTGCTAACCCATTTTCTTGTTGTCAAGCGGCTTACATTTTTCCTCATTATTCTGAGTTGCCCGTAATGGTCTCTAACGTCTGGAAGGGATCTCTCCTTATTGTTCGTTCCAAATAACAATGTGTATCGTCATCGATGGCAGATGGTCTCCCAGTACTTTTACCTGTTAGAGTAGTACCAGTTTGGTTTACTCTGGATATGATACTTTGAGCCGTAGGACGCTTTATAACAATCATAGTAGAAGTGTCATATTGATTAAATTCAAGCTGTTTTAAATAGAATATAGCTCCGAGTTTCAATTTTTTTACGTCTTCCTTGGACCATGTTGGATCTTGCAATTTTTGATGTTAATTTCGAATGTTTTGGAAATTGTTTTATTAAATAAAAAAAATGTTTGAAAGAAAAGTGTGACAAAAAAAAAGAAAAAACTGGGAATGGATGAAACATTAGTAATCCCGACTGCATTTCGATGAGAGTTAGTAAACATAACATAGTAATTACCCCTACGAAACCCACGAATCTTCTTTCTGTAACGTTCTGAAGATATGTCTACTATATCCACCCATGCTCAATTGGCTACAACAAAATCTAAATCAACGGTTACAACCAAACGAGGCATAGATCTTAACCTGCAATAGAAATTTGTCAAGACTCTTTTGATTTTACGAGCAGTGACATTTTCAAATGTATAATCTGGAGCAGCAATTTGTAAATTTGTATTTTCGATTGGCTCCCAAAGTTGATTCTTTGTAGAAGGGAGATCAATACAACTGTTACTAAAATATCTTGGTGGGCGAATTGACCGTAAATGGATCTCAACATTATATGTTCTTTTTACGATGTTTTGGACTGCCATAGTTTTTATCAAATTTGATGCTTGCACATTTGTTTTTGGTTTTCCAGTAATCATCTTACTAAATTTACCTATTGATCCGATCAATTACATTTTAGTAAACAAGATTACTCTCATAGATTTTCTTGTCACAACAGAACTCACCTCTCTTGGGAGTGACAAGAATACGCTACTAGTGGGCCTTGACGCCGGATAATCCAAGTTATATGGCAAAGGTGATGTTGTACTGGTCGAAAAATGGATACAGGCAAATTGCAATTACCTCTTTTTCTTCTACAGTAGTTATGAAAGAATCAAAGCCAATACATTCATCAATTTATCCAAAAGGACTTCAGTAAACTCCCATTGTAACGAAAGGCACAATCCGCATATTAACTTCATAAATGCCTTCTTTGCTTGAGAATCAATTAAATGGGGAACAATTAAAGTAAGGGTAATATACTAATAATAAAAATATGATGAGTCTTTCACTTATACTGCTTCATTATATTTTTAGTACAATATTTTCACATTTACTAATGCGAAATTAAGATAACCTACTGCTCGAGTGCCCCTTGTATTAGAAGTGATAATCTGAAAAGAGCTATCAAAATTGAATAGAATAAATCTCCTGGTGGTTTCGATGGTTTTGCCAATTTCTTTTAGTACCTCTTTTCAAATTACAAAGGGGTAGTTTTCAATCTTATAGCTGCCATCTGGTAATGTATAATAAACCCTTGTATCATTTGATAAATTAATGGTTAACATTTGGTAAAGCTGGGAACACACTCCTCTTGCGATTGTGCGAAGCTCTTTAAAAATAAACGTCTGTGGTTCAGAGAAAGTTGATAGTTGGGTAAACAAACTTGTGCCTTGGTAACCGAGATTTAGATTTGCTTCCCTGTAACCATCTAATATTCTTAAATCTGCGTTGCGGTATGAGAAATACACTCCATAGGCCCAATTGTTTGGATGTACTCCTTGAAAATAACAAATGCAACATCCAAGCATTGAAAAATAATACGCAACTTCACTAAACTCAAAAACTTCTTAAATAATATAAGTGGAAATGTTTAATTTAGACGTTTAATAATAAAAACATTTATACCTAATGTATCTTCTTCAGCCTCAAGACAGTGAACCTTGAAACGAATTATTTGGTCATCAAAAGTTTTGATCACCATACCAAATGTTGAAAGATGCTTTATCTCTGCAAGAACTACCGACAGATAAAAATCGAACGACACAGGCTTTTTCTTCCCAGGTCAGAATTGCAACTTGAATTGTATATGGCTCCTCGCTCCTGCACTCTGCAGCGAGGATTATATTTAGTCATAATAACATGTAACAATGTAAATACCCAGGAACCCCTCTTATCTACAACGAAACCAGTATTAAACAATGAGATAGCAATATCATCTTCGCATATAAAAGTATAGTTGTTTTTCATCAACTTATACTCTTCTCCATCAAAACATCTGTAATTATGCCAGAATCATTAATTTCCCTGTTATCGTAATGGTGTCTGTAATGCATCTCTTGCCTAGTAATTGGGGTAGAAATTAAGCGAGAAAGTATACTACCAATTACCAATTGACTTAATTTTTATTGCGGGTATTAGCTTTTTGGTGTTATCAAGTCTTTGACTAAAGCAATATCTACAAGAAGAATTATTGTCATTCAGGCTATAAAGCTTGTATCCATTGACACAGACATCGTCATATTTGTATGCTCGAAGAAATGACTAATTTTTCATCTTATTTTTTACCTGTAACCCGTTCAACATCTTTGTGTTGCTTTTTGAGGTAATAAAATTTAACAGTTGATATGTTATTTTCATTGATTGATGTCTCTGATTTTTATTCATATACCTCTTGCTAATTTTTCTGTATCTCTAGTCATCGTATTCATTAATATATATACTTGAATCTATATTTTGTCTTGACTGAGGATTATAACACAGGCACAGACTTCCCCACCGTCCTCCATTACTCCAGTTGTTTTATAACCAGTATTTGAGCGATCAATCTCTGGAAATTCCTCCGCAGTTGGAACAGGATTAAAGTCTCCTTCGTCGCTTGAAAATGTTTCTTTTCTAAGGCAAATGTGAGTATGAAATATTTATCATGGTAATTTGTGTATAATATTTTACCATTAGCCAATGTATAAGCTACAAAATCAGCATTATCACTAGGATTAGGCAAGTATTTATCTTGAAAAATTTCATCTTCATTTATCATTTCAATATCTTGCTGTTCCTGTTCTAAATTACTGCCTCGAGAGGAACATGAACAAATATTATTCGTTTGGACCCTGCACTATAGCTTGCCTGTATTTCATGGCAATACGGACAAATTCGAGTTGTAACAGGTGTTTCACGACTTATACTGTATGCTCATTTCTGGTAGAAGAGCGAGAAGATATTTTTATTAATTTTATTGAATATATTATGCAAATAAGTACAGGTAATTTATATGTTCATTATTTTTACGGTATTTACTGTATATTTGAAACAGCAGTAAAAGAAAAATATATAATTTAATAAAAGGAAGATAAGAATCTTTGTCTCATACCAACCACTTGTCCTACTACTTAAATACAAACTCTATACATATCAATTATACGTTAAATTATATCCTTTTGACGTCCTATGTCAGATTAATTTATTAGTGGCTGAGCATATTTGAATTAGAATACTCCACATATTACTGGATTATTCTTCAATCAAGAATGTTATCGCGTATTAGCTAGTTCATTTCCTAGTTCTAAGGGTTATAAATCAAAAGGTTTTTTGCCTTAAAAATATTATAATAACCTGGGGCGCAATATCGCCCATGCTCAGATTATAATATTCTTTTTAGATTTAATCCTTAGAGCCAATTATAATAGATACCAACCATACAACAATTTCAGATCTGGTCTACGTATAAATACTACCGGAAAAAGGTGTAAAATGAGATATAAACTACAACTTTTCTGAAAAAGCTACTATGACAACCGCCGCAAAAACTGTTTTACGTGAAGATGTTGTTATTGGAAATGCTTACTACCTTTATAACAATTTATGTAAAGAAACAAATAGCTGCAAACTTTAAAATTGCTACTTTCGCTTTTTTTCCCATAATGAATGTTAGTAAAGCAAATACTAATCAGTAAAGCCTTTTTTAATGTTTATCATAAGAAAAATGCAATACGAAAAAAGACTTGATTACTACTATATGTTGACGCCTAAACGTCCTTTTTAGTTGTATCGCCTAAATTAATATGGCATTTAAAATTTATTACGAGCAAATCTCCCATCAGGCAAAATCAAATCCAGGAACCAGAGATCTAATGACTATCAGTCTTTTCACTGTTTAAAAGATTAAGTGCAATATAATTGTTGTTAGATTCAAACCAATCAGCAGCGAAAACCCTGTTATCGTTATTGTTACTAATTTTCTATAAAAAGTTTATTAAATAATACATAATAAGCCTTAAAAACTTTATTTCTAACAAGTTCAGCCAAATGCTGAGAAATGAACCACTATCTCCACTATGGGAAAAAACGCAAAATTGGCAATTTTAAAGTTTGCAGTTAGTTATTTTTTTGCGTAAAATTATTATAAAGTTTTATCTTCCCAGTATAATCTTGATATAAAACAGTTTTTGCAGCGAATATCATAGTAGTTTTTTCAGAAAAGTTGTAGTTTATACCTCATTTTACACTTTTTTTCCGTAGTGGGGCTTAAATTATTAAACTCCGTACTATGCGGACTGTATCTTAAAATATCGAGAGAATTGCTACAAAATCTACTTTTCAGTCGATAACTCTTGCAATTTTATAGCATAATCTTAAACAGTAATATTTCAAAACAGATATATAATAAAGAAAAATAAACCTAGCAAAGATCTCAATTAAGCTCACCCATTATTTGTAGAGCTATTTTCATTAAAAGTGTACAAAAACGCAACTTCAATAGACTATAACTCGAGATAGCAACCCTTCAAGCATATAGTTTATAAGCCAAAAACGCTTCTTTCATTTAGTTTTATTATATTTTATCATAAAATCAATTTCCAAAAAATCATCAGTTTCTCCTTGTATACCCTCGTCCAAAATCTGGCTTTTTCGAAGAAAGCTAATAACTCTATAAAAAATAGTACTAGAATAGTAAATAAAGCCTTAAATAATAGGTGTTTTATTGCTTTATTTGTTTATAACGTTAGCTTTGAAATGTTATTATAAAAGTATTTCTGGAATCGCTAAAAACTGATATTCATGTTTTTGCTTTTTTCGCAATATTTTTGGTGACAAAATTTTAAGATAAAAGTATCATTAGATGTGAAATTAAATTTCATGCTAAGTTTACTTAATAAATCTAGTCAAATTACTATACGCTTTTGATGTCAATTTTACATCTTAAAAATTTAAGATTGTTTTTATCAAATTTTTCATCATCAGAAAGCTTTTATTTTAAATCACCGACACGCCTGAGATGTATGAAAATCCAGAGAAAATTTGTCGAAATTGTTATTATTTTTGCCATGTAATAGTATGTAGGGGATGTTTAAATCAGAAAATAGAGTAGTTACGGATGGAACAACTCATTGTAAATTGAAACAAGCTACTAAAATAGTTTTTCAGGTTAAATACTTTACTTGAATTAACAAAAGTTTTTTGCATATCTATGAGGAGTAAGAAGTTACATTTACTAAATTCAAAGGGAGAAGATTGTTTAAACATCTTTTTATTTGTATTTTATATCATTTTAATCATGCAATATGATGCATGGCGATGTTAAATTTTATTGAATCCACACAATAATTTTTTTTTTGCCGTGGTAATGAGGTATAATTGCAAATCTCTAGTGCATTATTTTTTCTTTCAAATGAATTTTTTTCTCACAATAGATAGCAACAGCTGATTATAATTATAATGCTGGTAATGACTTAACGTCTACATTGTTAGCTCTTTTTGTTTAGTGAATTCTCACTTCTCACACACGTTGTAAATTTCAGCTGTATTTAATGTTAAAATTAATTCTAGTTTATATCACTACGGGAAAAAACGCGCAAATGGCCATTTTAAAATTTGCAGTTATTTGGGGGGTTTTTTTTTGTAAGATTATTATAAAGTTATATTTTTCCAATGAAACCTTCATATAAAACAGTTTTTGCAACGAATATCATAATAATTTTTTCAGAAAAGTTGTAGTTTATACCTAATTTTACACCTTTTTTCCCATAGTGTATAGTAGGAGACTGTTTTCGAGCTACATTTTTCCGGATCTTTGGAAAGATTACCATCTTTTTAGGGTTTTGATTAAAATCAAAATGTCCAGCTCCACACGTACCGTTTCAAACTTCTAGAATAAAAGTTATCAACCGTCTTCAAGCATTTAGGTGGTTTAAAATAAATCATCTATTTTTTTAAAAATTACCTTATTAATATCAGATCAGTCGTATTAATATTTATTTCTTTAAAATAAATACTTTAAAATCCAAAATTTAATATCTTAGTAAGCAGACTTCATACAAGCTTATAGACGAGAGAAGTACATGTTACGGGAGCTTATTTGAATCCGTATCAGCAAAAGCTGATGTGTTCACTGACCTTAGTAGACTTAAATAAATAGCAAATAACCAACTGCTTTAACCCTAACACGTGTACAATGGTCCATAGAAGAAGCTGATATCTGAAATGCGTACAGTGTCTACTCATACCAATGTCCTTGTATAGAGGTAGCTTGGATCAGTATAAGTACTTATAGAAATTGTAACTTCAAATAGTTTTAAATAAAGTACGCAGTAATCGCTAGCTATAGCTGCATTTTTTGGCAATAATTTTATCAGTGCATAATAGGTTGTGTAAGTTGTCCTTTCCAGCCATTCTGTAGAAAATGTGTGTCTACTATCATATAAGAGGGTCTATCCTTATTTGGAAATTATTCTTTAAATTATTATAAAAAATATATAAATCATAATTTAGTATTATTTATTATATTCTATCATAATTATAGATTTAAATTTTAACGATTTAACTTTTTATAGATGTTTAGAAAAAAAAATTATAACTTTTATTGTTTCATATTACTGATATTCTTTAAATGTTCTAAACATTTATACTTGTGAAACACTTAAGGATATATCAATTATATTAAAGATTTAACTTTCTAATGATTAAGCTTTTGATATCGGTCAAAAATTTTTTTGCTTAAAAGATAATACCTTTAATAATTAATCTTTCAAAAAACGGTAATATTTTGTGTCACGGCAGTAAGATCTCTTTTCTCTAAAAATACTTTTCCCCAAATATCTTCCTCTCTAGTGCTTAAGTTGATAAAACTTACTCACGTGCTTCTTTGATGTCAACTTTTCAAGAAAAAACTTGGCTATATCCTTTAAAACATAAAGGTTTAATAAATCAAAAAATAAATCTTTTATTGATAAATACCTATGAAGATGATACTCATTGATTAGCCTTCTAAAGTTGAAAGCCATTTGGGTTGAAATCCGAAGAAATATGGTTTTTCCTGTTGGGTTTTTTACGGTTGTAAAAATTAGGTTTCAAAGGAATTTAAATGGTTTTCAAACTTTTTTTGCTCAATATTGAGTTAAGTTACTTCAAGATAGTCTTTAACAAGGATATACATCCCATTTATGAGCTATTGACATTTGTCCCAAAATAAAAGAGTTAATATTAGAGTATAAATGTACTGGCTCAGCATTGATAAAATGGCTCTAAAATTGATTGAAAAAATTGAGAACCAAAATTGAGGTGTTAACTTTTTGCAGTAACAAGGTACATTTTCTTAGAAGTTACTCTGCCGTTTTTGTTTCTTCAGAAAAAATTAATTTTTTGTTGAAATAATTAAAATAATAGTTCACATTACAGTTTAAACTTATCATAACTGAATCCTGAAATTGAGTTGACAAATCGATCAAAAAAACTATTAAAAAAACTAAATTGTCCAATTGCTCATGAGCTGCAAAGTACGTTAGCTCAACTTGCTATATAATTTTTGTAAAGTTTTAAATTTGCATTTATCTAAACAAAATTTAAACAAATGTTTTATATTAAGTTTTGTGCAAAATTTGATTAAAATTCTAAAGGTTTTTTGAAGATACACACCTCTGTTTATACAAACGTTTCAAATTCAAATATTTAATATAATGCACAGCAAGATTATCTATTGATATAGCTAATAATGAATTTTTTCGATACATTTTTCCTAAAAACAGGATTTTTGCCATTTTTTTTTTCAAATTTAAAATTTGGGACGAGGGTATAATAGTCTTTCTTTTGGAGCAAAACCATGGATAATTTTTTTAAATATTTTTGAACATATCTCTACGAAAAACCAGTATTTTAAAAAAGCCTAATTGGACCTGATAGAACTCGCTGAGTTCCATAACAAGAATAACCCCCCGTTGCTCAATTTTACAAATATTCTGAAATCTGCTACAAAAAAATGCCAAAAAAAGGAAAAAAAAAATGTCTGAAAATTTTTTCGTACTTAAATATGTTATAGAGCATTACAAAACAAGTTTTATTGTCAAAAAGTATTGACGTAGCTAAATTTTCTGTAGAGATATGAGTGACCAGATTTTTTAATTTTATCATTAAAATACTTGTAAAAATCTAAAACATGCGTGGATTAGAGTTGTGTAATGAAGTGCTATGTTCTTGGGATAGTTTAAGCTATTAAGAAAGAAGTACTTTGGGGTGGACGTTGGTGTTACTAATGTATTTTCAATATTGCTTTTGGCAATACTTACTATGTATTAATGGAGATTAATATTTGACAAGCAGTATTAAGAAATATTGAGGGTTGTGTTTTTGATTAAATTATTAAAATAGTGTAGAATAATAAAACAGATATTTTCACTATTGTTTTAATATCGGTTTCTGCTTGAGTATTTATATGATTAATTACTGAAACAATTCATGTAGTTACTTTACTGCTATGTAATGTGAATAATTACAAGTTGAACATTTCAGGTACATTGTCCTATAATTTATTGGTGGCGTTACTTCATGAAAAAAAAGTTGAGCATGGATAAAAAACGAACTTTGGGGTTTTCAAATAAAAAGCGTCGTATTTTACCTGCTTTTATGACTTTTGTCAAATGTAAAATGAATTAAGAAACAGGTAATGTAATGCAACCCATTCACATCTATTTAGCACTGTCTGAAATATATTCTAAGAGTTTAGTATGAAGTAAGTTATAAAAAGAGGGCACGCTCCAATATTAAAGATTAAGTGCTATGAAAGTTGAATTTTTTAAGAAAAATTAATTTTTGCTGGAGCATTTACTCACAAAAAATATCAAAATCATTTGCTTTGACTTATGAACTGTAACCTTGATTGAAATTCTCACATTGCCAAAGTAGAACATCAATTCTATAGAGTGTAGCAAACCAAAAGCGATGTAATTTTTTAAATTGCATACATTTCTTTACTGATTAATTAATTAATTAATTAGAAAGAAAAGCAACTAAAGACTATGGAGAATAACTGTTTAACTTTTAAAATAAAAATTAAAAAACCATAATTTATTATTTTAAGATGTTCCTAAAAGAAACAGATTTAATGGCAAGGACTTAATCTCAGTAGAATGCAGCAACAAAGACTGCTCTAGTACTTACAATACTCTGTCCATTTCATGTTTTTTTTTTTGCATGCAAATTATCATTTTGATGTTAGCACTTTATTAAAAAGCAAATCTATATAGCAATGTCACCGTTACCAGGCCTAGCACGCAAATAAAGATTAAGCTTTCAAGAATAAACTGGGAGCACAGCACTCGAAAAATAATTTCTCGATACACACTGATCCAAATAATTTAAAATTTTATATAAATATAGCAATGCACTTTCTGTATCATGATATAAAATTTCAGCTTGAGTGAATTATAGCTAACCTAGATAAAAATCTCGCTCCTTTTATTTTTTATATATAGGATTTGGTTCATTTTGTAATGCTTGTTTCATATGTACCTTTGAAGGTGAATTAAAAACCACGTGTGATTCGAATTTTGATTTGAAATATTCTAAATGATTATCTTCCAGTTGTAGTTCCGTTAATCAGCCTTTACTCTTTAAGTGAGCCTATCTCAGAATCCAAAGATTTTTAATGGAAATTGATCCAAATGAGCTCAAATTGTAAAGGCTTGTAGGTATTGTTGAGAATATATACCAATAGCCCAAATAGCCGCTTCCCCGAGTTGCTTTTGGTTGAATTTACCACTTGTGCCACATGGTTTTTGGAAACACTGTATTCATTGTGAGTTTGAAAACCTAAATGATACAGTTCCACAAATAATGCATCAAATATCTAATATAAATAATAAAATACATCACAACAATAAAGTAGATTCCGAAAGGTTACATTTATCTGTGCACAATAATAACCAAATGCTTATTATATTTGTCAGAAATGCCTATAAATTGATGTAAAAATAGATGATTATCATTTTTATTTTTTTATCTTTTTCTGTGCCTACACTAAAAAATGTCTCTTCCTGATTTTATGACAAACCCCAATGCTGTCCTAGAAGACAAAGATCACGAATGGCGTTATAACCGTATCCCTGATTACACCAAGGTAAATGCTACCTATGAAGAAGGTTTGTACATAGGATGGTATATAGCAAATGAAATGCATACTCAAACATTATATACAAATTTACAGAAAAGACTAAAACTCATGAAGAAGGTACTCTTGAATGGCTTGTTTCCAATTTGGTTAAGGTAAGCTCTTTTCAGTCATTACCGGTATTTCATGGCTTGTTAAATTCGTTTCATAATAGAACTGGGAAAAAGAAATGTCATACAAGCTCAATGCTGATCAAATTCGTACCATTAACAAGGAAAAATATCGTTTCTCTGTAAATGGTAAAGAATGGCAATCTATTGAATCCATGCTTCAAGTAAGTAGCCAATATATAAACTGTTTATATCACCGAATTAACAAGATGTGTTGTATCATAGATCGGTACTTATAACGCCCTTATTGGTGATACCGAGCTTTACAAAGCCAGTGAAATGGATTTTAGTGAATCTCACAAGCTTTTCAAGAGAGCTCTTCGTGCTTTTTCTTGGGAAGTTATCACTGTTTACAGTGGGCCTCCAACTGTTGCTTTTAAGTGGAGGTGTGTATGGTATATATGATCAAATACTGTTTATCTACTAATTATATTATCTCGTATACAGACATTGGGGTTTGAACAACGGCGATTTATCCGTAAAGACTGGCAATGGCACTAAACTCGAAGCTCATGCAACAAATGAAGTAATTGAAGTCTTTGGTGTTACTGTTGCCAAGGTCAATGATAAGTTTGAGATTGAAGAACTCGAGACTTTCTATGACCCTACTGATATGTTGAGACAAATGTCAAAGAACAGAAAGGAAGGCTCTGTTAATTCTGAAGAACTTACACCTTCTGGAAAGTGTCCCTTTAACCCAAAATAATTTATTTATAATTGTATACCATTACACTATTTATCTATTTAATAAAAAGCAAGATACACTGGTTTTATCTTTTTTTTTTTTTTTTTTTTTTTTTTTTTTTTGTTTTATTATTATTGTACACCTTGAGCACAGAATATATGGTATTACAAAAATTGTGAAAATTGGGATACATAATTTCACATTATTATATAATGTGCTACTATGATAAATTGTTTATTATTGTTTGAGAGAGAGAGAGAGAGAGAGAGAGAGAGAGAGAGAGAGAGAGAGAGAGAGAGAGAGAGAGAGAGAGAGAGAGAAAGAGAGATGAACAAATGGATAGTGTTTGTATCTGCGTGTAAGATTATTATTGTTATTACTGACTACTATTACTATTATATTGTTACAGGTTACTGCCTCCTTTGAGATATCTATCTCTTTCAATTTGAGCAGGTGTTTTTTCAGTGGCTTCTTCTTCCATCATCCAAGGTATATTACCTCGGATCTTTTGCCCTTTTCGCATCGTACTGAAAAACTTTTTGTTGATACTAGATCTTCCAAGACTATCATCAGGAGATACAAATTCTTGTTGTGTTACAGATGGTTTGCTGGTCTTTTTTTGTGCTCGACCATTCCAAGTTTTAGCGTTTGTAGAGTATCCGCTACTGATTCTTAACGCTGTAGCTGCACTGTTACCTCCACTACTTTTACGGCTATGACCTCGACTACTATGAGCGCTACTATTTCGAGGAGATGATACTGCAGATGTGTCTGTCATGGTCGATGTAGAAAATCGATTCATTAAATTTGATTTATCATCAAATGAAGATTCTTGGATCTTGTTACTGCCATGCATTTTACTGATAGCATTTTGACGAATAGCAACCTGTTCACTGTTAGTACTACCAGAAGTAGTAGCAAGTTCAGTGGCAGGTACCATAGTTCTTACGGTAGAAGAAGAAAAAGATGCCGAAGGCTCTGGACCTTGTTGAGGAATAAACTCTTCTTCTCCATTATGACGGGCTAATAAAGAAGCACGTTTAGCGACTTGTTGTGTTAAAAGTGATTTAGATAAGAAAGGCTGTTGGTGACGAGAGTTGATTCTTGAGGATACCGTCGATTGAGTAGATGTTGTAGCAGTACTATCAGCTTCTGATATTATACTATAGTTTGATGAGCTTTCTTTTATATTAGTGACCCAAGTATCCTGAAGCATCCGACGAATGGTATCTACTTCACTTTTGTGTGTAATTGAGTTTATTGGCGAATTTGGTGTATTATCCTCAGCAAAATTATTCTTTGCTAATTTTGATATGGGTAATATTGTTGCTTCAGTTTTGCTACTTCCAGTTGGTAAAACAGGATGCTCTTTGGGCAATGTAGGTAATTCGTGTTGTGCAGTATTGTTTAATGCAGTTTTCTTTGATGATTCGTCATTTTCGTCAATTTCTTCATCGTCTGTTAAGGCATATTTTGTAGAAGATTCAGGTGTTTTTGAATAGGAAGTGGGTAAACAGGGTCGATTATTACTAGATATGGAAGCTCTTACACTTTTTTGACGGTTTGAATTATACGGTTGATCTGCAACAACTTTTTCATCAGCACTCTCACAAGTTGAAATTGATGGCTCGGAATCTAGTTCCATTTTCTGACTATCATCAGGAACTACTTTGTTGGATAGTGAATTTGATGAAGGATAATCAAATAAACCTTTTAAGGATCGATTAACACCATTGGTTGCGGTAGCAGTTATTGACCTTAACGTGTTTCTTCCTAATGTTCCTCTTCTAAATGAACTATGTCGAGATACACCATCATTACTGTTGTTTACTGCTTCATCCTTTACGCTAGGTAATAAAGAATTACTCGACCCACTTGCTTTTGAAAGCGTACCAGCAAAAATAGAAGTAGAAAGAGAAGCTCTATATTGATTAGGGATGTTACTGGATGTGCTATCTAAGCCCGATGTAATATTCAGGACTAATGGATTTTCATTGAAATTTTCAGTGGAATCGGCAACAACAGGTTTTGTAATAGTTTTAGGAGTATCCCACCAACCAGCAATATCTACCACGCTCTTTTTTGCTGATGGTCCTATTGAAGATAATGGTGTAGCGCTTGAACTAGTAATTGCAGATGATGGTAAGGGAAGAGCATCATCATCAAAAAGAATACTTTCACGTACAAGACGTCTCATTGAACCAGATGTGATGGTCGTATGTTCACCATTATTTTTAGAACCACGAATACTTGCATATCGAATAGAACCATGCTTTGATTTTTTACCATTGCTATTTTCATTATTTTCATCAACTAAATCTATAATAGGATCAGTTACTCTCATGGAACGTGTCTTTGTTTTTTTGGAGGCAGAACGAATAACACGTTTTGCAGCTCGGACAGGTTCTTGAAGATTTGGATCAGGAGTAATTGGAGATGTATCGCTTTCAGATTTTATAGATGTTGATGTAGATGATTGAGTAACAATATTAATTTCTGATTTTTGATGAGTTTGAGGTGATTGAATAGTTTTCAATGTTGTTAGATTCATGTCAATTATTACTTTTGAAGAATCTTCTTTGATAGGCATTATAGCAGCACTATCTTCCCCTGATTTTCCAGTTTGATGTTCATCTGTAAATAGCTGCTGAATAGAATTTCTATTTGATTTTTGTTTCACTCTTAATGATTGTCTCAGTGTAGATTTAATTGTAGCAGCTTTTTGTTGTACATTAGAATAAAATGAAGGCATATCAAGATCAATTGACATGAAATTATTATCTTGGGTTTTTTTACTAGTCAAATACATATCATAAAAATCTTGTGCATCATCATTATCTAATTCCATTTTATCAGAAAAAAATGATGTCGAAGGGGGTGGTAGTGGTAATGAAATTTTGATCTCCTGTGGAGGTTCAGGAGGTGAATACTCTGATTCGTCAATGGATGCGGTCTTATCCGTTTTCTCATTTAATTGAGGAGTAATTGTTGTTGTTGTTGTTGTCTTCTTGGCGGATGCAATTAATGGTTGTACTGGTGGTGAGAGTGATAATGAAGGTGAAAAAGATGATGAAAATGTCTCTGATTTTGGGTTAAATAATTTTGGCTGTTGTGTTACTAATGTTTGAAATGATGCTGTTGACATTGATTTCTTTTCATCTTCTTTTTGATGCATCGTATCAACTGAAAGTGATCTTGATTTACGTTTTTTAATACAAAAAACTGTAATTGAAATTAGAGAAATCGCCAAAATAACAATAAGCACAATAGCCCAAATTGGCAACATTTGTTGAGGTTGTGGTTGATCCATTTTTTCTTTCTTCTTTTTTATTTTTATGTTAAAAACTCGTATGAAACTATATAGATAATTGTTTCAACTTACTGAAGTACTGATTTATTTTAAAATTACTATAATAAAAAGAAAAAAAAAAAAAAAAAAACGAGAGAATACAAAATGATTTTCAATCAAACAAGACATGGATGAATACTAAACGGGGATGATGATTTTAAAGGGGATTATCATCGTTAACGAAAGGAGACATATAGTATACAGTAATTTTATATACTAATATTTTATTTATACAGTTAGGTAAGTAAAGAGGGGGGTTATAAAGGGTTATTTCTTGTATGCATTGTATATATAAAATTGGATGAAAATCCAAAAAAAAAACGAGGGGTTGCTCTCTGTCACGAGATGATGCTATAGTAATGTTGTAGTCGCACCGCGTCTTCTATTTACAAATATAGGTTCTTCTTCTTGATAAAGTTCTTCATCTTCTTGTTCCTCTTCTAAGTCGTAATAACTATTGCTTAAAGGTAATGCTTGTGGAAAACCTTGCGTATTCACTAAACTTTGCTCTGATTTAAATCCGCCAAATTCAATCCAATCCACTAACCAATCTTTAAATGTCATTCGAGGAGTGCACGGATAGAAATTGCCTTGCCATGTGACAATCCAGACTTCTCCTCGGCAGTTTCCTTCACAAATCAGAATCCAAAAATGATCAAGAGAATTCATTGATGTGCCCAATGTTATGTATCCACCAATGTTTCTATGTCTTGCTTGTGCGATTTCTAGATATAATAAAGCTTCTCTATCGTAATCATTATTGATTTGATCAATTTGAGCTGCTATTCTGCCTGTTATTTCAATTCCTTCATCAATTATTTGCTCTTTATCATATGGAAATGATTTATCAAGTATATTTAATAGATCGGAAAATCCAAGAGGATATCCAAATGGTGTCATTCCAAACTGCAAAATCCCTTCTCGGCATGGACCTCCCGTTCCAACTCCGTTGCCAATCTCTAATAAATACAAGCGATAATCTGCAGGAAATCTAACAAGTTACACCTTTACTTTAATCAATTATTCAAAGTCTAAGTACAACAAGTTTACCTCAACATGTACATTTGCTCAAAACAAACTAAATCTGTTGATTTCATGCATGGCTCTAAATCAATAGATCTACTCAGCAATTGCCATCTTATAAATTTCATCTCTTCAACTATTGTTTCATTAATTAAACCTGGCATTTGATACAAAATGAAAAAAAAAGAAATATACATATATTTTTGACAACTCAATTTCTTGTAAAAACAGCGATAGTTTTATAGCGCAGTGAAGTTTTAGTGCTACATAAAAAGACAAATAAATATATCAATGATGTCTCAATGTTTCATTATGAATCTAAATTTTTATTTTTTTTGGGATAATGAATCATATATATTACAATTGTTTACTTTAGTTACGACCACCACGGAATCCTCCACGTCCTCCACGAGATCCTCCACGATCTCCACCGAAACCGCCACGTCCACCACGACTACCGCCACGGCCACGGCTGCTACCGCCACGGCTGCTACCGCCACGGCTACTACCACCACGGCTACTACCACCACGGCTAAAGCCACGACCACCACGGTCTGATGAAGAACGATCATTACTGAATCCACCACGATCTGATGAAGAGCGATCATTACTGAATCCACCACGGCCACCACGGCCACCACGAGATCCACCGCGACCACCTTCACGATCATCAAATCTAGGTCTCTTTGATTGTTCATTATTATTATCACCATCAAAAGTTCTCTTTTGTCCACGATCATCTGGTCTTCCACCATTTTCTGATCTTTGATTTCTTCTATCAACAACATCCTTATTCTCCAAAGAGAATTCAACAATTAATCGTTTACCATCGAAAATGTCAGGATTATTATTGAGATATCTTAATGAAGCCAAAGCATGAGAATGTGTATTGAATTCCAAGAAACCATAACCCTTTGAACGTAATTCATTTGTTGCAGTATCAATTCTGTCTTTGCTTCTAATAATCTTTGCCTGTTTAACACGAGGCAATAAATGCCAACCATCTTCCTTTTCATCTTTGGTAAGATCATCACGTTGTCCACCCTTAACTTGATTCTTGAATTTATTGATACTACTAATACCGAGAGCTCTTAAATCAGTATCATTGACCTTGATGGGCAAATTACGAATAGAGAGACGAGTTTTGGATATATACAAAGAGGGATTGCTGCTAACAAGCTTCTTTCTACTAGAGAATGACATTTGACGTTTGGATAATTCAGAAGGTGTCATGGTTGCTGCTGCAGGTGTTTCGGGAAAGACAACACCTTCACGCATCAAATAAAGATTGCGCTTATCTTCTTTGCGCTTTTGCGATAAATTGTCATCCTTGATTTGCTTTGCTTGATTACGATCAACAGCAAGGGTTACATCCAAAACACGACCGTGAAGAGTAAATTTAGCACCATCACCTGAGCCAGATTCAGGGGTAATAATACTTTTGTACATTAAACCCTTCTTTTTCTTTTCGCGCTTTGATAACAGTTGATTCATAGCTTCTTTATCGTTGGCTTCATCCTTTTGTGAAAGTGCACGAAGTGTATCAGCAGCTTCTAAAATAGTATCAATATCTTCCTTCTTGCGCATACAAACAAAACCAGTACCACGAGATAATTTAGTAACTGGATCTCTAGTGATTTTGGCATAAACAACAGGGCCCCATTGTTTAAAGCTATATAAATGTGCTTTAGGTTAATGCCTGATTATAGTTGATAACTAAATATACCTACAGTTGTTTTAAATCTTCCTCAGTACTCTCAAATAACAAATTACGAATGAATAAAGTGGTGCCATCAGCTGAGGTAGGCCCAGTCTTCTTGGCAGCTTTCTTGGTTTCAACATCTTCCTCAATTTCGGCATCACTGTTGGCCTCTTCATCATCATTGTCGCTATCGTTTTCATCATCATTGTCGTCAGATTCTTCGTCACTATTTTTTGACTCTTCGTCTTCATTATCATCGTCAGATGAACTGCTGCTTTCCTCTTCATCATTGCTGGCTTCCAACATCTCGGTATCTTCATCCTTTGCAGTAGCAGCCTTTTCATTTTCCTCGACCTCACGATATTGTGTCTTGGGTATAGACCAATCTACAGCAATTGTTCTTCCATGATGTTCAGTAGCATTGATTGCTTCCATTGCCTAACAAAACGTATAAATAAACCAGTTAAAATGATTATCTTTTTACAAAAATTACAATTACTTACAGCTTTACCCTCATCAACTTTTTCAAATTGAATAAAAGCGAAACCACGGAGAGGACCACCTTCATATTTACGAGGTAGCTTAATATCATGGACTTTACCATACTTTTCAAATAAAGTTCTTAAATCGGCCTCTCTATACTTCCAAGGCAAATTACGAACGATCAAGCGAGCATTCACATCAAAGTTTAAAGGCTCTGAAGGCTTCTTGGATTCAGTATCAGCAGAAACAGGGGCAGCAACAACAGCCTCCTTTCTAGTATCTTCACGAACAGTTTCTGACTTTCTTTTAGCGAGTTCAATCTTGAGTTTTCTTCCTTGAAATTTGACATTCTTCAATTTAGAAATAGCAGATTGAGCATCTTCTTCTAAAGCATAATGAACGTAACCAAAGCCCTTGTTCTTGGGGGGTTGTCCTTCTATGGGAGCAATGGATCTATCGGTAACGACAAAACACTTACGGATAGGTCCAATTTCACCAAAGAAATCTTCAAGATCTTTACTTGTTGCTTCAAATGGAAGTCCTCTGACAAACAATGTTAATTTAGCAAGAGGGTCCTCGGAGGATTCCTTGTTGGTCACCTTTTTGGCATATGTTTTCTTTTCAACAATTTCTTCAGACATGATAGTTTTGTATTGTAAGAAATGATAGTTTAGAGTTTTACAATTTTTTTTCGAATTGACATTTTCGACATTAAGATAGTGGCTTGATTTCATGCAAAACAGTCACCAAAATGGATGGTATTGCATAATAACAATGAATAATATATCTGTAAAATAAGCATAATCAATACAACAATGAACTGAAATTGCAATTAACTAAGAGTAAAAGCTATTAATACATTCTCTTTTTTTTATCTATTTCTAGTGCAATAGAGCTCGCTTTTCTTTCATATAAAAATCTTTGAAATTTAAATTTATATATATAGTCTTGTGCAACAACTCATGTATTTGTCGATGAGGAGCAAAAATGAGTGAATAAAAAATATAAATGTATAAAATTACGCCAATAAAAATACTATAAACATTTAAACATGTTATATTCTATACAAACAAAGTGGTGGAAACTCGTTAAAGATGAAAACCAGGTTTTGTCAAACTAGATATTTACCGTTCTCACTGTACATACACAGTGCACCATTCAACAGGCTAGTAAGTTACTAAAGTCTTATATTAATATTCTAGACTGTGTACATCTATTTTGGAGCATTCAAGTATCATCATTGAAGTTTATTTCTTTGAACAATATGCCAAGGATTATTGATAGGGACAGCATGATTGTTAAATATTTAATTGGACATAAAAACTAAGCAGGGTAAAATATTAAGCATTGAATCCTTTAGGCTTTTTTCTTGATCTAGAATGCTACAATATTTGCCGAAATGCAATTTTAATTTTTCCATTTTGAGGTATGAAGGTCCTACATTTGATCAATTGAAAATTGATTGTCGGTAACCCTAGCCATTGGGTACATTTATTGATCTTTTTAAGCACAAACGACGTAATTCAGGGTTTTACTGATTGTAACAAACTTGTTTGATCCGAAAAAAATCTCAAATTTATGGTTCAATATTGAAAATTAGGAAATAGTAAAAAAAGACTCTGATGCTGATTATTGATAGAAATATCTAAAGACATTTTATTTAATGCGCAGAGACATTGGATTCCATGATACTTTATTTAGCCATTTTCAATTTTTTTTAGTGCGACATCATTTTGGCAAACACTGTACAGTGCTTCAGCTCTCAAATCGTACACTTTTTGAACTTTGTGATACATTTCTGGAAAACAAAATGGAATGTTCAACCAATTAAATTCGAAATTGATTTGAACTTAATTTGGAACACTTCTCAAACTTCAATTGGAAGTAAGTGAGATGACAGAGAATAAAAATAAAGAATACAAACGCATATATCTTCCTTCATACTATCCAAAAATGAATCCAATTAAATAATTCTGGGCTATTGTTAAGCATAAAAGTAAAGCATAATCAACCTATGGAGTCTGAAATGCTTGCACAAAGAACAGCTGAATCATATAGTAAGGTCCTTTATCTATCTCACCTTGTCAACATTACTCAAAAAAAAAAAAAAAAAAAAAAATCATTTCGAAAACTGCTTGTACGATTTGAGGGTGAAAGTACTGTGTATGTAATTTTATTTTTTGAAAATCTAATAATTTTTGTGTATCAGTGTATATTTCGATGACAAGTTAAATCCATTTTCAAATATAGTTATGTATTTCATTTAAAATTAAAATTAATAAAAACAACGGAATAGCTCGAGATTGTATTCAACAAATTGCAACAAGATGAATTCCAATGCACACCAACAGAGAACCGGAAGCAATATTTAACAGCACAAATATCATAGCAAAGGACCGTAAGCATTACGCTCACACGTACCATCATAACGGGCGAACCTCACATTAAGATGGATTCCAATACACATGGAAAATTATAGGTATTTGTAAACGCAAGAGGGTTAGCCTTTGAATGATTGTGAAATAAAAGTTAGTTACCTATGATTCCATTTCCAGTTGTTAATGTTCAGGTTAACAAAAGAAAAGGCTCAGTATTCATTAACGTGATTAGGGGTTTTTTTTTTAATTTGATAATGTAAAAGTGTCGAAAAACCTACTTGTTGTTGCACTCTATTTTGCACAGATTACGCATTAAAATTACTTTGTAGCGTAGAGTTTTTAATTTGCTTTTATTAATAACCAACGAATCATCTTAAAAAGATTTGGTACGTCTAACACTCTTAAGTTTACCGAATTCTTTCAAAAACATACACAGCAAAATCAAAACGAAGAAGTGCAGCAGCCATACCACTTCGCTTCATATTTAAATCAAATCACATTTAATCAAAAACCAGTACTTTCGTTAAACAATCAAAGAATTAGAAAAATTATGCTGGAAAATCTCCAAATACAAAAACCAAAAGACTACAACTACTTAATCACCAAAAAACAATGGAAAAAATTTTATAAAGCAAAAATGCACCAATCTGCCAGAAACATCTAGTACAAATTAATATACAACAAAATACCATCAAAGCAATTCTTGTTCAACAGAAGAGTTAAAGACATAGAAAACGACCGATGTACAAACTGCAATGAAATAGAAGATAGTAGACACTTATTAATAGGTTGTGGGATGAAAACTGACATTTGGCAAGAAAGCTTTGACAAATTCCTAAGTCATCCCAAGACCATTAATCCGTACCAATTAAACAAAGATCTAAAAAATCTAACTTTAGAAAGATACTAAATATACAACCTAGACCTACAGATCAACATTTTTGACTTTCTTGGGACAATTATCAGAATTATCTGGTCATATCATTATCTACAACTTTTTTGTGGTACCCCATTTGATCCGGAAAAAATAACAAAAAAAATCACAACTGAAATATGGAAGTTATCCGATATGAGTAACTTTGATAAACAATAATTAGATTAACCAAAGAACATCATATGGCAAGCCACTTTACCTAGTATACACTTGATCAATCTACATAATGATAAAATTTTCATTCCATACAAAAAAAAAAAAAAAAAAAAAAAAAATAACCAACGAAACGTCTTCTATCTCATCAGGTAAGTAAACTTTGTGTTAAACAAGGATGGGTGAATTAAATGTGTCTTTCCTTACAGATATTGAAAAATATTTAAAAGACTGCAAAACTCGATGTTCGCTGACTCAGTTTGTAGATTTGAATAAAAAAGACACCAAGATATATATTCACCAGTTTGATACAGAAACTCAAGCCAGAAAAAGTCTGGAGATAAAGTACACTGGTGCATTTAAAACCGTTTTCCCTAACCGTAAACGAATAACTATAAAATCAATTGATATCGGGATACTATATGCTGAAGCACGAGCTGAGAGAAAGACATTAATGGAAGGCTATAAAACATTGGAAGCTGGTATCTCTGAAGCAAGAAGAGCTTTATTAAATAACTTGAATGCCAATACGAATGAAAGCAGAAGCGAGGTTGACGGAGTTGACGATGCTGATAAAGAAAACGAAGAAGATATTGACGATGATCATGATTATGCAAGCAACGGTTATAACATCAAGCAACGGTTATAACATCAAGAAAGGGTTTAAAAAATTTACAACTAAATCCTATCGAATAATTTTGGTCGATTGTTAAGAGTGGTGTGAAAAGAGAGTTCATACTCAAAAAAGACACACTTCCTCAAATAATTGCCGATGCTAGTAATAGAGTTTTAATGTCTTCTTTTCAGGGTTTTGCACGTCATTCTGTTAAACGCTTTGATGATTGTCTCACTGGCCTTCCTATCTAATAAAGAATTAACATCTTTCAAAAATGCGACATCTTTCAAAAATGCGACATCTTTTTTTCAAGTTATACGGCACTTTTTATTTTAAAAGTGCAACACTATTTTCTTGAAATGAGCAACTGTATTTGAGGCGCAATTCACCAACAGTAAACAGGGTGATTAGTCAGAAATTACAAAATTGGCTTCATCAACTGATGTTAACATATAGTATAAATGATTTTCCTTCCTTTGTTCTTTTACACTACACTTATAGCATAAATGATTTTCCTTCCTTTGTTCTTTTATCACTACACTTATATTATTAAGCACCAAATTTCTCATATATAAGAACTCGATTAAAATCATGATTTACTCTTAAAATCAAACAATTACAACAAAAAGAAAAAAAAATGGCAAACTCTTCCTCTTCAGTTAATACTCCCACTAAGGCTATCTTCACTCCCCTCAAAGTTGGTGATAACAACCTTAACCACCGGGTTGTCCTTGCACCCCTTACCAGGTATGTTAATTGCTGAAAAGCTGTTAAGATTAATTTCATTACTTACAAAAAGCTTTTATTTAGATTTAGAGCTAGCCTAGAGCATGTACCAACTGATCTCCAGGTAGAATATTACAAGCAAAGAGCTACTGAGGGTGGACTTATGATTACAGAAGGAACATTCATTACTCGACTTGCTGGTGGCTATATTCAGGCTCCTGGTATTTACAATCAAGAACAAATCAATGCTTGGAAAAAGGTTACTTCTGCTGTTCATGAAAAGAAAGCTTTTATTTACTTGCAATTATGGCATTTGGGCCGTGCAGGAGCCGCAAACTTGAATCCCAACAATGAGCAACCTGTTGGTCCTTCAAATATAACTATTTCAGGTAGTAATTTCTATGGTGGAGTTTTTGAGGAACCCCGTGTTCTTGAAATAGAGGAGATTCAAGAAATTGTTCAACAGTATCGTCAAGCTGCTCTAAACGCTATAGAAGCTGGATTTGATGGTGTCGAAATTCATAGCGCCAATGGTTATCTTTTGGATCAATTTATAAATTCTGGTAGCAATAAACGTACTGATATTTATGGTGGGTCAATTGAAAACCGTACAAGATTTGCTTTGCAAGTAGTCGATGCTATTGCTAGTGCCATTGGCGCTAAGCGTACTGCTATTCGTTTCTCACCTGGTAGTGATTATCAAGACATGTATGATGATACAGTAACCAAAACCTGGAGCTATCTAACAAGTCAACTCCAAAAGGATCACCCAAATTTGAGTTATTTACATTTTATTGAGAGTCGTTCTGGTTACCGTCAAGAACATTATGTCAATACAGAAGATTCACTTGAGCCCTATCGCGAAATCTGGAAAGGCCCCTTCATCTCTGCAAGCGGTTTCTCTACAAACCTGAAACATGCATTTGATCTCTCTGAAAAAACTGGAAACTTAATCTCATTTGGTCGTGCATTCATTGCCAACCCAGATCTTGTTGAAAGACTTCGTAACGACTGGGATCTCAACAAATACGATAGAAGCACTTTTTATTCGCATGATGCACATGGCTATTTGGATTACCCTTACTATAGTGAGCACTAATAATATATAATATTTTTCAATATCATCAATTTTAGAATTAATCATAAATAAATCATTAATATAAATCCATGCATTTTACTATTTATATGTATTTGTTTGTAATTTAATAATATACATCTTGTTACTTCTTTAGCATACTGCAGCTATCAACGCATTTTTCGCTGATATTAGTAAACAAGCGTCCCTCCAAGACAACCAGTGCTAAATAGATATTAATAAAAGACTACTAAATGCATTGATCTACCTAATTTATCAGAATATATAAAGCAAAAAATAAAACAGTTATTTGATTAATTAAGTAAAGAAATATCGTCTACTAAAAGGAAATAAAGAGGGTTACATAATAATTGAGTTAAGGAAAATAATGAGGTGATAAGGATTGTAGATTTACCTACTACTTATAACAATATGTCTCAGCAATGAAATATCATGCTTAAATCGTGATACTGTTAATATTTAATTGATCTTTTTATGTCAATATACATCATAGATTTTAGTCTATAATTGGTGTTATAGTAGGCCAAAACATCTGCATTGTTAGACATCATAATCTTGTAAACCCTTTATGATAGTTATAATGAGTATGTATAAATATATCTAAAGGATGCATTGTTGATAAAAGTGTAATATTCTGGAAAGGTTATTTATACACATTCTTTTGAAATCTCAGATTTTCTAATTTCCGGTTCCTGAACTATGTCTTGAGTATTGTTTACACTAAGGGAAATTTTTATTCCTTTTTGGAATTTTGTTATAAAGCTATACCTGCCGAACAACATCTTTGTTATATCCGAACCTATGTATGGCATCATTCATCCCTATTTATATAAACATAATCTCGGTAGCACTAATATTATTCCTGTAGTACCCGAGATAGTCATCTAATAAATATATTTCCACATATTGCATATTGAGTGAATTCCAATTTTTACTCTTGTTCAATTCTTATTAATTCAGATATAACAATCTTCATGTAAAGCAGTATTTGCAACGAGCGTCATACTAAACTCTTCAAAAAAATTATAGCAGTTATGTCTCACTTTACACTTTTTTTCCTGTAGTGCTACTTTTGGACTTGCCATTCAGTTAAGAATAGGAATGTTGTTAGTCCCAGCCTGTACTAGTAAATTTGGCCGATAAAATTCGGCTCGACAATAATACTAATTGAGAACGATAAATCGCTAGCAAAAACTTAAAATTAACCTAAAATTGAGTGTGGAATTTAATTTGTATTATTTAGATGTTAATTTTGTAGCCACAAGATGTATCTCTTTGAAATTCGCTCTGCATATTTTGTCTGATAAAAAAATAATGATTTTTCATGGAGAAAACCAAAGTTATAGCTCACTTTGCAGCTTAAAACCTATGATAACTAAGGCCCAAAATTTATTTGACAAACCGATTAAAAGAGGATCAAAAACTAAAATTGTATAATTGTAATTAACTAAGCAAAAAAAATTTATATTTGAAGATAATACTATTTTCTAACTTTTTATTAATTGGCTTTTCGGTCAATATCTAAAATTCTCTCATATGAGCGCAGCAATGACCTCATGAGCCTATTGACGGTCTTATTTGAGTAAATATATGTGCTCTAAGAGCATCTAGGAGGTCAGAGTGCGTATGTTGGAATTCTTTTTACAACGATGTTGCCCTAAAAGCTGTTCGAAAACATCCGTTCAAAGAGTAGATTTACTACATATTGAGCTCAAATTAAGGAGCCTAAATTATCAAACTCCGTTTTATGCGGACTGTATCTTAAAAACCCAAGAAAATTACTATAAAATTCACTTTTCAGTTGATAACTCTTGCAATTTTATAACAATCTTAAAGAGTAATATTTCAAAACAGATATGTAAAGAAGATTAATAAATCTAGAAAAAACCCCCAATTAAGCTTATACATTATTTATAAAGATATTTCCATTAAAAGCGTACAAAAACGCAACTTCGATAGACTAAAACTAGAGATAGCAACTCTTCAAGCACATACTTTATAAGCTAAAAATAATTTTTTCATTTAGCTTTAACATATTTTATTATAAAATTGATTTCGAAAAAATCATGAATTTTTCCTTGTATACCCTCGTCTAAAATTTGACTTTTTCGAAGAAAGCTAATAACTCTATGAAAAATATCGCTAGAGAGACAAGTAATGCCTCAAATAATAGGTATTGTTTTGCTTTATTTTTTTGTAACATTAACTGTAAAAAAAGTATTTTTAGAATCACTAAAAACTGTTTTTTACATTTTTGCTTTTTTTACAAAAATTTTGGGGATAAAAATTTTCAATAAAAATAGTATTAAATACAAAATTAAATTTCGTGTTAAGGTTACTTAATACATCTAGCCAAGTTACTATACACATTCGATGTCAATTTTGCATTTTAGATTTTTGAAATTGTTTTTATCAATTTTTTCATCTTCAGAGAGCTTTAATTTTAAATTACCGCCACACCTGATATGTATGGAAATCCAGAGAAAATTTGCAGAAATTCTTATTTTTTGCAATGTAATGGTATATAGAGGATGTTTAAATCAGAAAATATAGTAGTTATGAATGGAACAACTCAATGTAAACTGAAACAAGGTAGTAAAATAGTTATTTTAGTTAAATTTTTTGAATTTACAAAAGTTTCTTGTACATTATTTATAAGGAATAATAAGGAAAAGCATTATTTATATTGAATTTAGGCATAAAAAATTTTTTAAAGGTTTTGTTATTCATATTTTACATCATTTTAATCATGTAATATGTTGCATATGATGACGGTACTTTATCTTATTAAATTCACACAATGAGTTTTTTTAACTCTTTTAATATTAGAGCAAATATAAATACAGTATATTACTGTGAGGTGAAAAATCCTATTGTTTCTTTACAAAACTACAGTAGGTGGATAAATGGTCCGGATGTTTTTCAGATTTTGACATTTTTGTGAATACAGCAATAACGAATAACGCAATCAACGTGAAACAAAAAATATTAGAAAGATAAAACTATTTTTATAAAAAATTCAAATTCATAAAATGATCGAAATGCTGCAGTTAAACTAAACTGTGATCAAAAACGCTGTATGCATCCTGACGAACGACCATTTTTCAAGGTACATGGAAAATAAAATTACTACTTTATAATATAACTTTTAGCTTTGATAACAACATTAATTTTAACAGGAATACTGTCTATATACTCTTTACAGTTTCTCTTAGTAAAACGGTCCATTACTCTTCAACCCTTTGCCATAATTTTTAAATTCTTTTAGCTTTAGTTTAAGGGGATGCCATACGTGTTTAATCGGTGCAGTGGAATTGCATACTAAAAGCTTGATAGTCATAAAATAACTTAATTTACAAGTATCACTCACAGAGTTCATGCCACTTGAAATATTAAAGTGCAGCAATAATAAAGAGATACTCAAAGTGAACACAATAACAAACGCATGCGAAAATACAAAATA
>JAEPRC010000117.1:0-78512 GCA_016758945.1 Mucor plumbeus
AAATTATTTTGTCTTCCTAAATATATAAAATATGTCGTAACTTAAATATATTCGTTGTACCTAAAAATCATGCTAAACTCAAAACTAGCAAACACTGGGACAGTTTTGGGAGCCACTGTATGTATTACTGTACACATAAACTATATATATTACCGAAAAATACTTATTATTGTAATAAATAGTTTTGAGTTCTAAAAATAACGGTGTAACTTTCTAGTATTATTGTTTTTGATGATAAATTTGATTCTAAAAAACAATTGTATGACTAAAAACAGTAATTGTGGAAGTTACAAATAAACGTCATTCATGATAGTAAAATAAAATATTATAACCTTGATGTTGCAAGAAGTATATTATATTCACATAAATTTAAAAGACTAGGAAAAGATACATATTGCCGATTGTTTAGCAGCAGATGGTGGCTATACATTATTTATACAAAAATTTAAAGAAGTTAGTATTCTTGAAGATTATGGCTTTATTGATAAAAATATGAGCTGTCCTATACGTTAAAAAAATAAGGCTAAACTAAAATTAGAAGAAGAAAGTTATAATAAAAAATTTGGAGCTTTTAAATCAGGAAATGAAACTATATATTTAAACCTAGCAAGTAAATTTGAAAGGTTCGATGATAAGAAAGCATCAGTTCAAGTAACAGATATCAATGTTTACAATACTCAGTTTAAAGTTGCAGTTTTATTGATGAAAACATGGTATTTTACAGAGAAGAATAATATTAAAATTGAACCCCATTATATGCTTTGGTACAATGATGATTTTGAATTTCCTACAAAAATTAATAGAATAAATTATATTTTCTTTGATAAATTTAGAAATGATAAGAATTATAATGAAATGATAAATTTACAAGAAAAATATAGAAGTATGTCTTTTGATAATAATGACATAGAAATGGAAATTGATTCTGAATCTGAAGATGAAATAACTTTAAAGCATAAAAAAGTTGAAAACCTATTATATTTATTAAATATTTGGATAGATAACAATTAAGATATTATAGTATATAATAAAATAACAAAAAAATACATAGTATAACATATACATTTAAAGAGAATAAGCTTCTCTTTTTTTTATATGGGTCCTCACCAAACGAGGTCTCAGGTTTGGTTTACACTAGAGTATAGTATAATTTTTTTAAAATAAAACAGCTTTACATTTAATTTTTATTTGTAATTTTAGTTTTTTCATGATGGGTGCTATTTCATCAATTATCATATCATTCTTATTATTATCTAATATTTTTCTTTTTTTGTCTTTATTTTTATCTTTATTGTATGTTTTAAATTCATATTATGCTTCTTAATCTTTTATTTAAACCATTTTTTTCATATAAATTCCATAGCACCTATCCTTTCGTTTTACTTTATATTCTGCCAAATCATATAGTTTTTCATATCTTATATGAATATATACTTCGTTTAATATTGTATTTATATTTAGCATTTATTATCGTTGAAAATATATCTTCCATTTTGTTTTTTATATTAATTTTTTTGTTATTATTTTGATGCGTAAAATATTAAATCACACTCGTGATTCGTGATATATTACTCAGCTCTCTTAGGTATAAATATATAATCCTTTTTGTGTATTAAATAGACTAGTTTATTGACATAGTCAGGTCTTCATAATGAGAATAATGAATATCAGAAATGCATTTTATATATAAGCTGATTATTTTTTTTATCTATATTATCTTTTTTTGTAAATATAAAATTCAATTTTTTATTTTATTTAAAATTAATTTTTACAAACTTTATCCATATATCATATTCTCTATTTTTTTACGCCATTGATACTCTTTTAAGTTCAATGCTATATCTTTTTTATTCATATTTCGGGAAATAATACTTTGCTTAAGACCATTCCACGTTCCTTCAATAGCATTAGTATGTACACCTGTCACTGAATATTTAAAAATTTTAGAATGATTTACAGCCATATGCTTATAACCTATATTCTTTAAATTATTATATATTCTTTCCATAAATCTGTATATATCATTGTACCTTTCTTTAAACATCTTTTTATAATTAAGTCTAAATCTTCAACATTTCTTTCTTCAATAGGTAATAAGAACAATTTTTTGTTTTCATTTTTTATTTTATTTTTCAACATGCTTCTCTCGATACCACCAATGACCCAAGTACCTTTTATTTTATGCTCAGTATGCCAGTATGCCCCTTGTTATATTTTCTTTCTGCAATCTTACTTTCATCTGTTTCTACAATTTTATTTCTGCCTCCATAATTTTAATGTTTTTGTTACCTAATAGTTGTTTATTTTTTATGTATTTTCTAAATATTTTATTGTATGATGATATTGTATTTTTGCTAATTTGCAAACTTGATGCTATAAAGGAAGAAGATGCTTTCCCAAGAAAGAGATATGATATGTGTAATTGAATATTCAAATGGTAAAGTTAAATTATTGAAAATTGTACCTTTCAATGGAGATAATACTTTTCTACATTTATAATATTTACATAGCTTTTTACTTAAATTTTGTTTGGTTTTATGATCGCATTTATCACAATTTATATACTTATTAACATAATCATTAGTAATTAAACATAATAGTGCTTCTTTCTCATTGTCAAACCTTTTTTTCAAAGATTTATATGATTTTATAAACATATTATTTTTATTGTTACAGTTGAACTTGTAGTAACGGGATGAAAAAATTGATGTGTAGTAAAAGAATTAAAAATAAATAGAATATTGCCAATGCAGTAATATCTATTAAATGAGCACCAGGTTTTAAGTTATCCGACTAAAGTAAATATTTTATATAATTTATATAAAACGAAATGAATAAAAGAAGAAAAGGTACAATAAAATATATAGTATAGTAGTTCAAGAGACCTTGTAGTAAAATAAAAAGATAAAAATAAAATATCAATAGATAATATTAAATTGAAAATAAGATAAAAAGTAATATGAAAATGTAAGATGTAAAATAAAATATTCTTTATTAGTTTAGTTATCCTTTTATGTTATTTATACTAGTTAATGTTCTGTTAAAAGATCCTTGGTAAAATGGACAAAATAAAATAAAATGGGATGTTTATATTATCATCCGTGTAAGATAAGAAAAGATTGATTATATATGGGTTAAATGTGTTGTTGGTTTTGAATATAATTATTTGCGGTGAAAGCTAAAGATATTTATCATGCTTGATTTATTCTTGAGTCCGCATATATTGCTTTGACCTGAGAATTGTCTGTTTCAGGAGTAATTTGAGATTTAATATAATCTTGGATGTAATTTGTACCAAAGGATAAGTGTGGCAAGGTGACATACTCGAGTTCTTGTGGCCTAACCACCTCGATCTCTGATATCAAAGAGGCTCTTTTGTCACTAGATATTTCCAATATTTGGTATAGCCAACGTAAAGAAATTACTCCATACAGAATCCTCATCATTGCCCTTTCTCAGCTTTGGCTTGCAAATATGCGTTTTATTTTTGATAAAATTCCGCTATATCCCACTGTTATTTTGATTACTATCCGTTCCAATGTTCTCCAGACCATTGAGGAGGATCAGTACCGTTCCCTTCTGTAGATTTTTCATCTTACTGACAACTGCTTTATTCTAGGTGTTCCTTTTTATTTTAATTTTTTTTTGTTTTTTTCCTTGACTCTTACTTTCATTCTCTCTTAAAATCTTAAATCTCAATTGCACCCGTCTCTTAGGTGAGACTTTTCACTCTCCTCGTACACGGATCAATCAATAGACACAATTCAAAAAAAAATAGATGTAATTTGAGAATATAATATTGAATAGCAGTTTAAAAGATTGTAAACATTAGATTTCAATAAACATGTTTTATTAGAAAAAGAAGTATCAACAAAAAGAGGGTTACGACAAGCATTAGGCGTAACATTATGAAAACCTTTTTGAATTTTATTTTAGATATAAACAAAATTCAATTTTACGTAAAAATAACAAATTAAACAATTTCGGAATTTTGGATATAAACCTGAAAGTTTCTTAGGGATGCATCCTAATTGGCTTAATATTTATAAAACGCCTACATAACGCCTATAAAGCAAAGTGTACAGTAAATCGATGAAGGGACTGAGAGGTCAATCGAGTGGACATGAAGGGAAAAACATTGGGAGTATAAGATAAATAAGATGTAATTGGGAATGACTATAATCTACCATTAAGACGCAGCGCCAAGAGCCAAGCAAGGCACGCAAAAAGCGTCATACGGATAGGCATATGCAGATTAATCTTCATTAAAGTACACGTAAAAATTTGAAACATTAGCGCTAAAAATGTTATATCTACTGAAAAAAAAATAGGATATTTTTGGATACTTGTTTTTGGATTAGGCTTCAACATCCAGGTATATTGGTATAAAAAAATTTCTCTGTGTTATTTTGTGAAAAAAAAGTAGATTGTGGATGAAAAGCGAGACTCAGTTTATAAGAAAAAAGCAGTGAGTTTTAATACGTGCTTTTAAGACTTTCGTAGAATATGAAATTAATTTAAAAGTAGGTAAAATAATTTAATTAACTTGTATCTATTTAGCAGTGTCTAGGGTATAAATATATGTAAAGTGTTTAGTATATGGTTAGTTATACAGTCGTGATTTGATTTAGTGGACTCGTCGGAGGAAAAAAAGAACACCCACTAAATCGAATTTTCCAATATATCGAATTTTATCGTTTACATAATAATAAAATAGCTAAAAACAGAAATTGAGAATATGATTAGCTTTTGGTTTAAACATGTACCACAAAAAAAGTATATTTTTTTAAGACTTCCAAAGAAATGCCAATGAAAAGCGTAATTAAAGCCGCAGGTCTTTAGCTTTTTGGATTACTGATTTATTTGATTTGGAGTTACGGGCAATTTAGAACATTGGCGTATAATTTATATATACAACATATATCGTGCAATACGATCAAAGTTGTTTGCTCTACCAAATTTGCCATTATTGTGGAGTTTTCCGAGTTTCAATATATATACCGACCCTTTTCTTGGCTTTAATAATTTTCTCTTCAACGAGTATTAATTCATCTCAGTTTCTTTGACTTCTTGTATTATAAATATTATTTTTCATATAAGAGACATTGATAGTGTCTATTGTCAATTGCTTCTTACATTTTATTAAGTCATAAATGATAAACACGATAAAAACAAGGATGTGTACCTAACACCATGCAAAATTTAAAATTACTAAGAACAAAATTCACCCAGTTAGGGTTTTCGGGTTTTAGCGTTTATAAAAAGTAAGTTTCAGATGGCTTTCAGGAAGAGTTCAAATTTTCTGACTCAATGCTGTATTGGGCCAATACCTGTCAATTTTGTCTAGAAATACATTGTACCCAAAAAAAAAATGTCAGTAATAATGTGGTGAAATTACAAGCATACATCAATTTATACGCTGATCAGAGATCAGGCATTTCGTGGCACAGAAGATTGGGGCAAATCTAATTAATCTTCATTATTATATACAGTACTACTGCTCTGATAATTTTTTCTTTAACAACGGACCTAAATCTCTATCATTACTCAACTTTTTTTTTTTTTTTTTACTAAATAACACTTTATACCAAGAAAAAATTATATGTCGATGTACCTGGGATATGCAACTAAAATCTAAAAACGAGTATCTGAAAATATCCTATCTACAGCAGTTGATATAACATTTCTAAACTTAATATTTCAAATTTTCACAGCAAATTTACTGCTAACAATCAAAAACTTCAAGCCTTAATATATTTTCAAAATTTAAGCTAGCACTGCCGCCTCCAAATTAGTAAATTCATTGTAATTTAACTCTTAGGCAAAGGTATATTAATATGTATTACATAACACATAGCTAATAGTCTGTATAAGCGTATAGACGAAAAAACTGTAAGTATTTCCATCTTGACTATACTCGGTAGGGTGCATTTAATAATGTTTTATTTGCTTTATTACAAATAATTAACAACATATATATATATGTATGTATATATATATAGAATCTCAAGTTGAGAGAATAATACATTTATATGAATTTTTGATTCTATCAGGTAAATTAAGTTTTAGTAATTACTGCTAGAGTAATATTGCAGTAGGCTCATACATATGGAAAAATAAATTTCAAACTTAGTGAGCATATAACAGAAATAATTTTATTTTATTGTATACAAATATGTTAATAGTTCAAGTGAATTTTCGTGGCAGCGCAAGATATCAAAAGTGATTATGCAACGTATTTTCTTGGTATTACTATAAATATATGTTGTTTGCATGTGTTTTACGAAGTAAACTCATATAGCTTTTTACGTTTTGTTTTTTATCTGTTGTAGCTTTTTGCGTTTTGGTTTCTCTGTACCAAACAACATTACTCTAAAAAGAGATAAATTTCCCCGTTGTCATAATTTTTTTATATGCTTTTCATGTGATTTAGAGAGGCATGTTCTCTAATTCTTTTCAAATATATTCCAATTAGATGCAATGGCACCACAATTTATGTAATGTCGAATTTGCATTACTATGTATTTATGTAATTTCTAATTGATTATTTATAAAATTTGATGGAGAGAAACAAGAAAACAAAGGTAGCAGAAATACATACATTTCTGTTATATTCATCAATGTGTCTAAGCTTTTTAAAAGTATATACAAAAACTGGTTTAAAACCTATTTCAAACAATTTTATTGAGTTTTTCGAGAGATATATTTTTCTTAATAGCACATATTCTTTTCATTTATAATATCAAATTAGGCAATTTGAAAAAGGTTTAGCCTAGACTAAACTTTTTCTGCGATTAAACAAGGAGCCTTTGGATTAATGTTTCGTAAAAACAAAGAAATGTGTAATAACTTCAATATTGTTATTTAAAAAACTATTGTTCCTGAATTCTCATTTTTAACGGTAACTTTTTATAGGAACAATATTTTGTTTATCTCGTCATATAAATCATGGGTAACTCTTTTAATAAGACTAAAGTGAAATTTAATTGAAAATATCACTTTAGATTTGTGCTACAAATATTGATAAAAATGTTGCCATGTGCCCCACATGGTTGAAAGTGTATCACTTTAATCAGTCGACATTAATTTGACGACAAATTTTAGTAGATTACCCGCGCGATCAGAAAAAAAAAGAAAAAAAAAAGGAGTATTATCAATATAGCTCATAACTAAGGTTAAAAATGTACATAACTTACCTAGCTCTTATGAATAGTAGTGTGCGTATGTACTATGTGTAAATAAACATTCTCCCGCAGTGATGATTATGACATTATTGTAATTTTTTCCAGGTTATGCAAAAAGATTAATTATTGAGGCAATAAAGTACAAAATAAAGTTTTTGGGTCTAGCTGTGACACGAGACATGGATCGTTACGAACATAATTTATATAATAGAATGATTTATTTTATTTTAGGGGGAATAATTTATATGTATATATATATTATTTTAGTGTAGCTGTAAACTAACTAGAAAAGATTCCTTGTTTTACTTGAAAAGAAGAAGCAATTACGACGATATACAACAACATCTGAATAAATAAACAAGTTATGCATATTGTATATATAGATCCACAAGTGATTACATGATTGATTTGCATAGAATATTGAGTGGTTACACTTTAATTATGAAAAAAAAAAAAAAAAAAAAAATGGGGAGGTCAAAATCAAAAGTTATATTCACTCGATTATCCTTAATATCAGGGAGTTTACTCTGGTATCTTGAGGTAATTTGGCCTGTGGGCATAAACCACTCAACTGCATGCTATCTTGCCCAAATTTTTATGATTAATATTCCCTTTAAAACTAAATATTTCATTTTATCATTTTTCTTTATCTTTTTGTATTTCTAGAAGACAAAATAAAAATAAAAAATGATGAACTCAACATCAGCATCTAGCTTAAATTATTTTGATTCAATTAAATGGAAGAAAAGATTACATAAAATATCACATAAATTGCATCGTTCACATAACAATAATCATTGGAATGTAAAATCATTTCAATCAGCCACCGCTTTAGCAGCAGCAACAGAAAAATACATTAGAGCTGAATCAACTGAAATTGCAATTCATTCTGAAGATTTAACTGCAAGTCAATTTGCTAATTTGACAGGCATAAAGACCAAGCGCAATAGTTCACATTCAATTTACTCAAGAGAATATATTGATTCTGATTCTGAAGATGATTCTGAAGATGAATACTATTCTACTACAGCTACATCTACAAACTGTAGTAATACATCAATGCGAATTTGGGATTCTCATTTTTGGCAAAATGGAAGAAAGAGTTTACCAACAATTATAACTACACCACTTACAAAATCAACTTCATTAAATCAAGTTTCTGCTGCCACTCCAACTACTACCAACTTAACATCTCAACCACTCGTAAGGAATCTATCGGAACCTGCAAAAAATAGTTGTGTTCAAAAAGGTCGATTTAAAATTATCTGGGGTCAAGATGATAATACTGAAATTAAACCAGTTCAATGTGTTGAATGGAAGAGAAAAAGAACGAGTAGTAATCCTATACAACATCAGTGAAAAAAAAACAATAGTTAAACATATAATTATCATTCGTTCAGCTTATATACTTATATTATACCCCATTACATCGTTTTGACAACAATTACTCTCTTTATATGATATGATTTTATATTATGTTTCTTTTTATGTAAATATCCCTTATATGATTTTATAGATACACAATTTATGTACATTTTCTTCTCTTTTTATGCTAATAATAATTTACAATCTTGGATCTTTTTGAATATATCTCTATTTTTACTCTCATTTTCCCTATATTAATTTATTGATGTATATTATATATACAAAACAACTATAATTTTAACAATAAAAAAATGATTTTAATATATATATATAATATGAAAAAAAAGGAATATCTAAAAAACTTGAGAGAAATATACAGAAAAATAACTCAATTAAAATAGTGAAGCAGAAGTAACTTGCTTTGTTGTAGTCTTCTTTTGACCATCTTTGCCAATAACTGTAACATTCTTTTGTCCCAATAATTCCTTGACAGCCTTGGTCTTTGCTTGTCTTTGGCCCATTTGAGGATTGTATTTTTGCATAATTTTTTGTTCTCTTTCCTTCATATCGCGCTCCTTTCTCTTCAACTTCTTCTTTTGAGCTCTCAAACGTTTACGTTCATCTTGGTCCATTTCAGCTGCAACCTTGACATCACCACGTTTCTTATCATAAACTTCTTCAGGTGCTAATAATGTAGCATCAGATACATTAACAGGTGTAACCTCCTCCATACTAATAGCTGCAGAATTACTGACAATAGTCATCTCAGGCTTAGCTGCCTTTGGTGTATAATGAAAGTTGGAAAGTGCATCTAATTTGTGACACAAAGTTTTGAATAAATCACTGATTTCGTCATGTTCTTTCTCTAATGCCTCATCACGAGCATCCTTCTTTTCTTCTCCTGCTTGTTTACGAACAAAATCATCTTCATACATATCAGCCAATGATTGTTTAGCTTTTTCATCACTAATTTCAACTCGTTTTGAAGGAATAAATGGTCGTAATGTAGGATCAACTTTACGTTCAACATCATCAAACATATTGTCTAAAATACGCTTTTTAATCAAATCTTCTAATGTATTGGTTGATTCTTGTGTGATTACAGGAACAGGTTTATTGGCATGTTCAAATTCAAGATCTTCTTCTAATAAACTGTTGACAGGTCTTGCTTTAGCTGTTGCTTCACCACGCAAAGTCCAATGTTTATCTTGAACATTTTCATCTTCAAATTCTTCAATTTGTGCTTGAAGTCTGGCTTGTTGTTTTTGGAAAGCTGATTGTTCTTGTCCTTCACCTTCTTCTGCATCAGAATCATCAAGACCAAAAAGATTACGAACAGGCCCATCATTCACCTCTTCTTCCTCTTCCTCCTCTTCTTCCTCCTCTTCCTCTTCTGAGTCAACTAATTCCTCTTCATACTCAATCTTTTTCTTGGGTGTGTATGGCTTCTTGGCATTCATCTTTGGCTTTTCACCAAAAAAGTCATCATATAACATTTCTAGTAAACAAGTTAAAACAAATCTACATGTGCATGGTTACAAATATTTACCTGTTGCAGCTTCGGTATCATCTTCTCCGTCTTCATCGGAATCTTCTTGCTCATCCAAATCTTTATCAAAATCAAATTCATCATCTTGGTCTTCACGATCAGACATCATATCTAATTCTTCTTGCTTATCGGTCCATTTATTGAAATCATTTAAATTAAAGAATTCATCATCTACCTCTGATGTCTTTTTAGAGCTGTCATGAAAAATCAGTAAATAATATTATACAAAATTTACATAATATAAATTACCTCTTTTCTGCTTCTATAACCTCAGGATCAATCACTTCATCATTGTCATCATCATTATCATCATCACCATCTTGTTGTTGGCTCTCCTCCATATCTTCATCTTGTTTTTGTTCTTGATCTGACTCTACATCTTGATCCATAAAGTCTAAACCATGATTTTCTTCCTCCTCTTCATCTTCCTCAGCATCTTCTTCTTCGTCTTGATCTAAATCCATAGATTGGCCTGACAAACTTTCCTCATCGTCATCTGTAAATGATTGTTTTTGTGTAGAAGGCTTTTTTGTAAATTGTTTGAGGGCTGTCTTTGCGTAATCCAAGAAAGGTTCATTTTGAGAAGCAATTTCTTCCCAAATTTGATCATTATCGAAACCTTCGGTTAATAATTCTGTAAAAGGGGAAAATTGAACTTTCTCTACTTTTTTAACTAAAGAAAAAAGATGATATAAGTAAAGAAAATTACAAATGTAACTACTGTGTTAACTTACCATCGTCGTAAAAATGCTTAGCTACTTGCAAAGCATTATCAACAATTTTTTGATTTGAACCAAAGAAAACCTGTGGTTTATCAACCACGTTGGATATAAATTGATCAATTGTATTCTTTGGCATTGGGTCGAAGGTTATTGTAATGCTTATACAATGTTTCCGTTTAATGGCAAGAGAAAAAATATTCAAAACAGAAAAAAATTCGCTTTGGGACACTGATTTGTTGAGTCACAGTAAGTGTAGTATACTTTTTTGGATACTAAATGTTCAAAGCAGTTTGAAAGATTTCTTATTCAAATTTATACTAAAAATTGCTGATTAAAGCTTAAACTCTACTGTAAATACACATCTTAAAGCTCATATTTTGCTTAAATGCATAGCAAAACTATTAAAGTTATAATTGACGCCAAATACTGTAATTGTGAAAGTCTTTGATCAAGTTTGTACATCATCGGAGAAATTGACTGGCACCTAAATATTCAAATTTCATACCTATCAAAAAATCTGGCAATTTGAACCACTTTAATTAATAAAATCTTCAACAGAAAATAAACTTGTAAACCAAACCTGCTATAAACACCTCTGAAGATAAACAATTTAATTCAAAAGTATTTAAAATATTTGAAAATCTCTCAAAATTACTATATGCATTCAAAAAAAAAAAAAAAAAAAAAACGATTTCGCTATTGGCAAATGTCCAAAACGCTGATTGCAAAAACGTTAAAAAATGTCTTCAATTAAAAGCTTTTTGAGCTTTAAAAAATTTGTCAACATTGTTTCGATAACGAAAAAAATTTAAATTGTAAAAAAACTAACAAAAAGGTACAAAACAGTAGTTGGAAAACTCTTGAAAGGATAGTCTTGCAGTCTCAGTCTTTCGAGAATCCTTAAATATACAAGTAATAAATCACGAAACTATAAGTGAAGTATCTTTAAAAATTGAACTGTTTAACCCTCAAAACCATATTTAACTGTTTCAATCAGTAAATCGATCGAGAGTTACAAATTGTGCGAGTTAGATGCCCAAGTTGCACTAAAATGCGTTCAAATCGCCACTTTAAAAATGCGCATATCTTCAGTTCTAAAGCTTTGTAGGTGCTCGCAAGTACACCAAACGATTACTCTTTTTCCATAGATATATTCTGTAATGATATCTCAACTTTTACAAATTTTTGGTATTTCATGATTTTGGACCAGGTATTGTAGGGGAAAAACATTAATTTGGACAAACGTTGATTTTTCTCCGCAAAAATCGAACTTTTTACTATGATAAATATTGGTACTAAAAAAGCGCAAAACTTTTATCTTTCTTGTGAAATTGCCAAAAGCATCATTCCATATTCAATTTCTTGACTTTTTGCATAAAAATATGTTTTCTTATTTTTGACTATGAGAGAAAATTTTGTGGGCAAAAGCTATCAGTTTTTGATACCATTTAATGCAGCTTCAAAAGCACTATAAACCACGCTTAGTTTTTTTTATGTATTTACCTAATAAAATTTGGAGATAATTGCAAAAGTATTTTAAAAATGTCAAATTGGAACAAAATCTGAACGCTGGAAAACTAACAATTTCAAATCCCGACATCGTTTTCGACAATTTCTCATCTATTCATAAATGCCTTTGCTGTTGCAATATTTTGATAGACTTTAAGCAAGACAAAAATATTTATGCATTATTTATGTGTAATTAATTACTATTAAAATGTTTTCATTTTAATATGTGGTTTTTTGAGATTATGAAAATTATTTAGAATTTTACAAAATTTTAATTACCTGAGATCGATAGAGTCTTTTTGTTGCAAATGTAGCTATAATAATCGAATAAGATTGTTGACTTTTTTATTGTATTGTATTGTACAATTTGAAGATATTTTCTATAGATAGTATATTAATAAAAGGAGGTATTTACAAAGCAAGAGAAGAGAAAAATATAAATTAATCAAAAATTTCAAGCGGTACAATTTTATCCACATTAAACAAAAACTCATTATGACCATCATCATCTTCCATAAAATGATTTGGCCAAATAACAAGATGTCCACGAATATGACGAAGGATTTCGTGAATAGTAACTTTTTCGCCATTTACTTCATCTAAAGGTAGAGTTGTTACATTCGCAGCAGCAGCAGTAGTTTTAGTGCCACCATGCTTGACATCAGTACGGCCCAAAAACATTTTAGCCATCTTGATATAATTTTGATATTGATCCCAAGTACGAACATTGTTATCAGGAGTGACCAAGAATGAGCGGCGGAAATGATCTGTATTAATACGAGCCAACATATGCCAAAAATCTTGGAATTCATCTGTCAATGGATCTTGTATAGTTCTATAAATGTCGCCAACTGTTTTTTTACCAGTATCCAAGGGTTCTAATTTAGCACTACTGTAATAATTAGATTCAGGTTCGTAGGGTAAATCTTGAGCTGCGCGAGCATCTAATTTAGGCTTGCCAGTATTTCGCTTTTCTTCCCAAGCTTTACGATCACCATTATTGTCAGTATCTGGGTCTAATGATGTCCAGAAATCAAGGTAATCTTCTTTAGTACTCTTACGCTTGCTGAATATAGATATTGAGGGGGACAATACTGAATTAATACCAGCACCAGATGATGAAGAGTTTGTGTGTGTTGTTTCCTCAGTCTTGGATGTTTGGACATGTTCCAAGGAAGTAGATTGAGAAATACGGTTTTTATCAGCAGAAGCATTGACAGCAGAAGCATTGACAGCAGAAGCATTGACAGCAGAAGCATTAGCAGAAGCAGCAGTTTGGCCGACTGTTTCTTGTTCTATTTTCTTTCTATTTTTTTTATGCAATAAATGTCGCTTCTTTCGTTTGCCATATTTTTTTTTGTTAGTAATATTTGAATTATTGCTGCTTGAAGTAGCTGAACTGTCAGAAGATGATGCAGTGCTTTCTCTTCCCACTTCATTCATTGGAGGTTTATCTTTTTCTTCTTGTTGAATTTGTTCCTTTTCCTTGGCGCACTTATTTAAATCTTTAGTCATTTGGATAAAAGGTGGAATACAATTGATGGCATCGTTTTTATCGTCATCATCCAGTTGGCAATCTGCCCATATGGGCTGTTTCATATAACTTGAGGATGATTTCATCGTCATCATCATCTTTTTCTTTTTTTCTCCATATTTCTCTCTATCAATTTGATCTACATCTATGCCAATATGCTCGCACATAAGACGCATACGAAGAGAATGAGCATAACGGCCAACTTTGACACGTTTTCCACCAAAATAAGAGTCAACTAAATCTTTATCATCTTGAATATAAGCAGCAATTTCTGAATCGCGAGTACCAAGTTGAGAACGCTCATTGATATTTGCTGATCCAATAATTACCGTCATATCATCTACTACCATTGTCTTTGCGTGAATGTACACTTGCTCAGTGACGAATTGTCCATTCAATTCAGCCCAATTACGAAGACCATAAAAGTTAATGTACTCATGTGTATTGGTCACACCTGCTGCATGCAAGCGAGCCAAAATAGAATCAGGACCCCGTGCAATAGACAAATACTGACATTGCATAATAAGACGAACAGTACTAGCTTCAGTTTCGTCAATATTGGCAGGAAATCCGGGAACCAAGGGTACAATAATAATTGCTCTCCATTTTGTACCTTCATTATAAGCACGTAAAATACGTTGATAAATTGCCTCGCCAATATTATTTTCAATCACGGTGCCTCCATTCTTGGTTGATGTAACAAAAAATTGGTTTTCAATATAGATAAAATACTTGGAGTTTTTAATTGATTCACAATAAGCAGTTTGAATACTGTGTTCAACATGATCATTGATTGACCCAATACTCCAGGGAGAAACGCTTCTCAAGATTTGGACACGACAAGAATCCGAGGTATGAGGGTGGCAAATACGAGGATCATCATTGCCTAAACGATTAACATAATCATCTGGTGCGGGCAACAACATGGGAGTTGGACGTTTAGGAGCAGATGGCTTCTTTCTACGCAAAAAGTTCCAACGTTGAACAAAATGACGAGACACATCACGAGCAGCAGTACCCACTATACGCATTGATACATCATGCCAAGGCATTCTTGGCAATTTTGTTCTGTCTTGATTATCTTCAAATGGTTTATCCAAAGTATGGAAATCGATAATACGAGGATTAGAATAATCTTTACCGGGCCATACTTGTGGATTGTCATTTGTAGGCTCGAGATCAGGTTTGAGATCATCAATTAAAATATGAGTAGGTGTATCGTAACGACCAAAACATTGATCTAAACCACCAATAAAAGCAACCTCATTGTCAACAACGCAAATTTTTTCATGATGAGCCCAAAAGAAAATACTGTTCTTGTTGAAAATATCAAGAGCACGAGAAGGATGTCTTTGTACAAAGATATTAGGCGAAAGTGATAATAAATGTCGTTTAGCTTGATGAGAAAACAAAGGTAATGCCATTGCGACTTCTTTATACATGACAATATACACTTTAACACCTTGATCCGCTTTTCTTCTTAATAAACGATCCAATCTCCATTCTAAATTGGAAGCTGCCGGTCTTCTCAGGAACTATAACATACAACTGTTAAATAACTACAACAAAAATCGTATTCCAATAGATCAATTCACTTACTAATTCTGGAGATAGCCACCAATCATGAATGTAAATTGACTCTCTTGCATTCTCTAATGCTACGGAAACATCCCAAAAGTAGTCTCTTCCATCTACAAACCAAGCAACCGAAGTGTTATCTCGAATAGGAGCAAAACTCTTAAATCGGTTCTCTTTACACCAAACTGAATTCTCGGCTAATTTTTTGATGGTCATTTCAAATTGTTTTGCTTGTCGTTCATTCTTTGCTCTAAAATTATAAACGCCTTGCATATTTCTAAAGCACAAGATTGATTTATTAGAAGCCCAATGTGATGCATTTGCCAGAGCATTACTGAATTTTTTTTTTCCACTTTTCGAAACATGATGATCGAATTTATCGCCAAAAATTGCCAACCGATGGATATCAAACATTTGATCAAACAAAAAGACATCATAGATATCACACTGCAAGAAAAAAAGAAAAAAGAAAAAAAGAAGATGTTAGCTGTTCATGTATAATTTTCTAGAATGTATGCAAATATTACCTCACTAGGATCATCAACACAAACTACATAACTTTCACGTACAATAAACCATTTGGGCTTTCTTCTTCTTCTTCCTCCTGTAGTTGGCATTGAACAAACAAGACCATCTTGCAAAAATTTACGACTCTGCTTTGGATCTCGATCAGTTCTACTTTGGAACACTATAAAACCTTCTTTTCCATGGAAATTCAATAACGGATATTTTGCTGCCAATTCTAATCCCAATGCCGAAATTTCTAAGAATTTACATAATCTATTTACATAACCAAGAGGTCCAATGGACGTGATAAACTGATTTAGGTAATTTTCAAATGCTTGTAATACAGAACGATCTGCTGCAACTACTTCCATGATCTGTGACGACATGCTTGTATTACTTGCTGCAACAGGTTCTTCTTCAGCAATTGGTGCTGCCATTGCCATGACGGTATCTTCATCCATTAGGGAGGCTGGATTTGTTGCATATTCTGACGTACTCATTGATGCACTTGTTCCTTGTCTACTCATAGTTGCTCTATTGTAATCCCTTTTGCTTTGTTTACGGAAATGTTTTCTTGGTAAACTAGGAAATTTTGGTAATTGTATTCGTCGTTTGGCTACAATTCCTTCTCGTCTATTGCTGCTATTGTATTTCTTTTTGTATCGATAATGCAATTTGACGAAATCCCAATAACGACGATATACAGACCAAGTAACTTTGTTAGGTCCAGTGCCGTATTGTACCCTGATATTGAATATAGTGCCTCTTTTCTTTGCTTCTAATTTGCTCACTTTAACAGATAAATTATCGAGAAATACAGGTATACGTTTTTTATCGTCTTCATCTCTTGCAATATGCATTGCCATCAAAAGGGGGCCAATTGTGTTGATCTCTGCTTGCCTTTCAATACTTCCAATTGCTTGCAACTGCTGCTTTTTTGATTGTTGTCTATAACTTCCTACCCATTTCTTGATCCTTTTCCACCCGTCTTGAGGAGCAGACTCAAATCGATTTAATACACCTCGTTTTTTATGTAATGATTGATTGGATGCACTCTTAGGAAGTAGAAGATTTTCATATGAATTCATCACTGGCTTCAGTTGTTGTCGTTGTTGTTGTTGTTGCCGATCATTGGTATTATTTTGTAAAAATTGTGAATCATTTGTTGGAATGTTGACATCCCTTTGTTGCTGATCCATTAAAATCTTTTGTCTTGTTGTCATTTTGATAAAAACCGAATACCATAGACAAAAGAAAAGGAAAAAGAGAAAAAGAGAGCGAGGAAGGAAATTACTCGATTTAATATATTACAGGCTCATGTCAAAATGACGAAATGTATGTCCTTTTTGATAAAAACGGCTATTCAATTTTGATAAGCATAATTTCATGATCTTTCATACCATAGAAATCAATTAATTCAACGTATATAGCAATGAAAACTGGGATAAACTTGGTTGGCAATGTAATATTAAACCTTGATTTAAGAAATCAATATTGACAAGATGATATCATGACATACTGTAGATCAAGTAAAATTGCTGTACATGAAAAGAATATTCAATCGCAGCAAATCAGATATTTTCTGTGTATCCTTCTATTTCAGAATTATGAACAACATAAATTGCACTTTGGCAAAAGAAGAAAATATAAAACACAATATAAAGTTCTATTGAGTATATTTTTTTAAGTAATTAGAGTTTTATGTTAATAAAATCTATCTAAAAAAATCCTTTAAGGGCATTAACCAATTTTTCGGACGTCTAATTAGACGTTATTTTTAATTGTAAAAAAAGGAAAATTGTTATTATTTACAACCATACAGAACAAATTTGAAGAAAATATAATGGTACAAAATCTCCAAAAGGAGTTTTTAAAGCTAAAAAGGGTTTTCAAAAAGTCTTCGAGTTTAGTAATACGTTAAAAACAAAGATATATAGTAATAATCCTGTCATGATGGCGGACTTGTCATACCTAGTAGTCCCCCTTGTCCCTGGTAACAATACTGCATTACAACCAACAAGCACAGAAACACTTCTTTCTTTATTTTCTTTTGACAACAAAATGGCCTTGACATGCAAGCAAACTGAAGAAGACTACAAATTTAACTGTAAAAATGTATTAGACGACATTGAACATACTTCCAAACTAGTAGAAGAGATTGAAAAAATTGGTTCTGATATCTATTATCCAGCAACTGCAACAACATCCACATTTAATGTATTGCGAACAGAAAATGCACAAACACTATCAACATTATTACCGACATGTTTAAATCATTTAAATAACTTAAAATCAAGAGTATCAGACCCTTTATCCAAAGTTTTAATCACAGGTGATTTAAATTCTGGTAAATCTACCTTGGTCAATGCTTTATTGAACAAAGAGATTTTACCTGTGGATCAGCAACCATGTACATCAATTTTTTGTCAAGTCTACTCTTCTTCCAAAGATGATCAAGATAGTAATGATCAAATTCATGCAGTAATTGATACAGAGAATTATGATAAAACTAACACAGAAACATACCATAAAATCGAAGCACGCCATCTTTACAAAACTCTCGTCGATGAAGAAATTCCATACAAGATGCTCAATGTTTACACTTCTCGTAATAACAAACTTTTGAATAAAGAAAGCTTATTGAATAATGATCTCGTTGATGTTGCTTTAATTGATTCACCTGGATTAAATACAGATTCTGTCAAGACAACATCTGTTTTTGCACGTCAAGAAGAAATCGATGTAGTTGTATTCGTTGTGAGCGCCGAGAATCATTTTACTCTTTCAGGAAAGGAATTTTTATTAAATGCTGCTCAAGAAAAGAAACATATATTCATTGTTGTCAACCGATTTGATAATATTCGTGATAAAGAACGTTGCAAGCGCTTGATTTTACAACAAATTGAGCTTGTATCACCTGCAACTTTTGCTCACGCAGATGAACTAATTCATTTTGTTAGTGCTGCACAACATACAGATTCTGTCGATTTTGCTAAACTCGAACAAAGCTTACGCTTCTTTGTGCTCCAGAATCGCAGTTTGTCAAAACTAGTACCTGCTAAAAACTATATGTATAATGTATTACGAGATGTTTACTTTCTAGCTACTGTGAATGAAGATAAATCAAAGGAAAATTTGGAGAAAGTTGTCAGCGATTTAGAATCAAGTTTCTTACCTGATTTGAACAATTTGATTGAAACATCAGAATCTGTACAAGCTTCCCTTCAACAACTTACTAAAGATACATTGAAAACCATTGAAAGCAATACATCCAATTCTTTAAAGGGTATTACAACTGATGAAGCCCTTGATCAATGCATAGAATCTATTGCTTATCCTGGAATTCATTTAACATGGCAATATGCTCAAAATATCTCTGATGCTCTTGCTTCGCATGTGGAGTCCAATTTAGATCTAATCGAACAACAAGCAAATCAAAACGCACTTGAATGTATGAATGGAATGAATAAATTAGTAGTACATAAACTTGGTAAATGGAACGATAATATCATCACAGATGGGCATGCCAATAACGCACAATCTAAACATAAACGCATTCATGTTAATGTTCAAGCAAGGGATTTCTTAATGGAAAGACGTATTGTCAATGATAAAAAGGTAGCATTGGTTGGCCTAGGAACAGCAGGTGCCACAGTAATGCTTTTCAAGGTGATCAGTATCAAGGATATGGCTCTCAATTTTCTACATCGCTATTTGAATCCTTTGTTGGAGAATCCTACTGCCAATTTGCCTCCTCGTCGCATTATGATCAACTGCATGGCAGCCATTGGCATTTTCAGTGTTGGATGGACCGCTTACTCTTTTGTTTCTGCCATTCCTCAAGCATTAAGAACTAATTTAAAACATAAATTTCAATTAACAGTAGAAAACGAGAAATTACAAGAAAATGCAACTCAACATATTACACATGGAGTCCAAAACTTGTTGGAATCCAAGAATACAGAAATTACATCTCGTATTCAGCAATTAATTGAAGAAAAGAATGAGGAAAAAGGACAATTAGAAGCTAATGTATCTAGTGCAAAATCAGTGTTAGATCAATATAACTCATTTGTCTTCAAATCCAACTCCTTGTTGATCAAGGTGAAGGCATCGCTACACGAAAACTAGGGAAAACGCGTCCCAAAAATCAACAATAATGATCCCGTTTTTTATAAAATAAACAAATAATCTTTTTAATAATTATGGCTAAAAAAACAAAGAAAGGTTATCTTTGGATTTTTGATCAACAGGACAAATGGGATGAAATTGCTTCTGATAAAATCACTCAATTAGATCAAATGAAAGCTAATCATTTAGATTGGTTTGATAAACATACAACTGTGAGGTATGTTATATTACGAAATATCATGTATATAACGATATTGAAATATTCTATTAGTGAATTATTGGCTTTGAGAAGACCAAATTTGAAAAGGAAACGTGAATCAATATCATCTTCACAAGTAATTACAACAGGAAATAGTCAAATTGTACCTGATGCAATCATCGAGGAAGAATTCAATGTAGAAAATCAATCAGAGGACATATTAATTATGACCGAAAATACCATCAAGGATGTATCAAATCCTCAAAAAAACAAAACAGAAGATATACTTAAATCAGCAGAAAATCAAGTAGTAAAAGCAGCTGATAAATCAAAGGGTCAAGTGCGCAAGGAAGCCAATGCAACCGAAAATTTGGCAGAGAATGTAAATAGAAAATATTCTGTTATTATACCACCATCTACAATAAAGCCAATTGCAAATGTTAAATCACAGCCCATAGCAGCAAAGCTCACTGTACAAAATAAACCACTAGAAAGACAAAGCATTCGTACAATTAGAGATGATTATGATGCGCAAGATGATCAGGTTCAAGTAGTTGTTTCTGCTCGTCAATATAATACAGAACCAAAAGAGAAAGTACCTGTTAGTTCGCCAGTGAAAGAACCAAAAGAAAAAATACCTGTTAATTTACCAGTGAAAGAGACTTTACAACCATCTTCATCATCTTTAAAAACATTCTCATTATCACATTCAAAGGCATCCCCTTCCAACACAACAAGACACCGCAGTGCTTTTATGAATAGATTATTTAAAACAACAAGGCCTTCTTTGAAAAAAGCAGCTCTACCATCAGCATCAACATCAACATCAACAACATCATCTGCCAAAAGAGATTCGCATTCAAATCATCCTGTAATTATTACAAAAAGGCCAAGCAGCACATCGAGTGTAAAATCATTCAAATCTGCTGCATCATCAACACCCATTCAAATGAGTGATATGGTACCAGAGCCAAGATTTAAAAGACCAAAGATTCTTCAACAATCCACACCTAGTCAAACACATCAATTAAGCATGGTTGAAGAAGCTGATGAAAAAAGTCAGAGTCAAAATCAGAATCAAAACCAAAATTCAGAAGATGACTGTGATGAAGAAGCATCGTTCAAAATACCAATATGGGCAGTTGATCCTGGATTAGATCAGGAATTTATGAATCAATCGCAACAGGATGCTGACAGGATTTTTGGTAGTCTTCCACGTGTAGATTTACGAGGTAAGTAGTGATATTTTTTATTGTAATGATATATATTCTAACTTTATATCTATCATTTAGAAATATTTCCTCGCCTTTCTTCATGAGAGAATTATACCCAAACATGCAGTATTTCTCTACATCACAGCATATAGTTAGACAAATTGTCTGATTCAACACACTTTGAAATTCAAGTTGTCTTTCGATAGCATTTTTTTGTTTATATTATTATTTATTTATTTAACGGAGTACTCGATGCCTAAATTTACAAAATATTTGGGATGTGTGCAGGAAAAAAACTGCATGGTGATACATCTTAAAGATAGCCAAAATCAAGCAAATCAAAGCTTAATTAAAAGGTTTGAAATATCAAACCAATTTATTATTTTTAATATATTATTATCTAATAAAATAAACAGTGATTGCAGTTAAGAGACCACCTACTAAGGCACAATCTATAGAATATAATACAAAATCTCGTTTTCCTATCGCTATGGTCTCATCATTATTATTATTAGTAGTGGTTATTGTAGAGGGTATGGATACAGGTTCTTTATAGAATGGTGCATCATCAAAATTTGCTGGTGAAAGTAATAAGAGTTTACGCAATTCTTCATTATCAATTCGAATTTTCTTTTCTTCAACCGCCACTGGAGTTGCTTCTTCAATCATCACTGGCGATGTTTTTTCTATTACTACCGGTAGTGTTTCTTCTGTTGTTAATGAAGGTAAAATAGGAGCTAAAGGTACAGGTAAGACACCTGCTTTCTCCTCTTCTTTTTCTTGTGTTCTTTTCAAAGAAGCTAAAGTTTCTTCATCAAACAATGGATGTTCAGTCAAAGCATTCAAAGTTTCCATGACGGCTACTTGTTGTTGCATTAACAATCTATCCTTTTCATCTAAAGCTTCGAAAACGCCCTTAAACTTTTGTTCTTCCTCATCCACTTTAGCTACTAATAATTCCTCAAATCGATCTGTTAATCTTCTTCTTTTACGAGGTTCAAATACTGTTTGGACAGCTACAAACAGTAATAAATTGACCACCATAAGAGCCCATGTACCGTAAGTACTCACACTTCGAATTTTGTCACTCCATAATTGCTCTTCGTGGTATCTCTCCATGATAGATCTGGCTAATTCCATGTATTCTCTATCCATTTGCTTTTCGCATGTTTGATATCTTTCTTTAGCTACGGCCTCTGCTTGCGAATGTGAATGCTCCAATCGATATAGTTCCGTAAATTTAGTTACATCGTCTCCAGTCCATAAATGTTTGCGTTGTAAAAGTTCATTGATGCCTCTTTGTGTGGCGGATCGAGTTTCGATGGCATCTTCATATGCTCTTTTGGCTGCTTGGACTTCATCGCGAGTTGATTCAAATAAAGTTGCTGAATTTTTTAAAGTTTAGTAAGATATAATGCACAACAAAGAGTTATATTTTTGCTTACCTTGATTATTTACTTTTTGTTTGACAGCATCAATCTGATCATAACCTGTTAATTCGTTCAGGGCTCGACTAGCTCTTTGGAGAGCTTCTTTAGAATCACTGACATCGGATGTAAGACGTTTCAATTGTTCTGACGCATTATTTAATTTCATAATGTAAGGCTCGAGACGAGGCTTCATGTCGTGCTGAAGTTTTTCAATATATGCTTTTGTAGCTATTATAGTTTTTTTAACTGGTGCTTCCTCTGCTTCTTTCTTTATCACTTGCTCCCGCTGTTGTTGATGTTGCTTTTTTTCTATTCTATTGTTGCCATCTTGGTAGTCATTTCCAGGGGAAGAAGTCGTATATCGAGCAAACTTGTTTACATTGCGTTTATATGATATAGGTCTTAGTAATAGCCGAGAAGAACTACTAATGCGAAGAGACATGATTTAAACGAGATAAATTATGTATGAAGAGCTGGTTTCATGTAAATAACCAACCCCTCTCAACCCCTCCCCTTTTTTATCATTCAATTTATTTCTGTGTGACCGCATCAAACAAAAGAAAGCATGATTATTTAAACTTTGCCAGATTTGAAATACAATTAAGTTATATTGTGTTATATCAAAATATTCGTTTGCGTCAATAGTTATTCCATTAATAACGTAACCTCAATTATTAACATCTAAAAACGGGACAGATCAAGAAAGTTATCATTCAGTTACTCCCCAATAATTGGAGCAAATCAAACAGCCATTTGATATCAAATCCAATTTTTTTTAAGACATTTATCACACTATTTTGGATGCATACCGCATAAATTTGGCGCCTAAAATTATGTAACAGAATTTATCTATAACACTTTAATTATGATTGCTTTACAATGGTATGGATCTAAAAAAAAAAAAAAAAAAAAAAAAAAAAAAAGTTGAGGTTCTCATATAATAAGAAATGAAAATAGGTAAACAATGAAGAAACAGATATTTTGTTTCGAGTTAATGTTCGGTTGTAAACTGAACTAAACAGCCAACAGCTAAGAGTACCTCTTGTTGTGGTTTCGTGAATAAGAAAAACTCGCTAACAAATACATTTTCAATAATTACAGGTTTAAATAAAGTATGATATTACATAAAAAAAAATAGTCCCAAAAGTATTGTATCTACAGTAACGAACGAAGTTGTTTACTAAAATAAAAAATATATACTGTATAAAAATAAAAGCGGTAGAAATGCAATTATAATCAGTTAAAGTTTTATTACAAAAGATTTCTCAAGATTTAAAATAATTGAAAGGTATGAGGGTTAAAGCCAAAAAAAATTTTTAAAAAAAAAGCTCTTTATTATAAATATGATTCCGCATAAACGGCGATTCCACATAGTCTTAGTTATAGATAGATTCTATTATGTATATGTATATACAATTTCATAAATCATTGGGCATTCATTAAACTAAATATAAAAGTTGATCACACGCTATTTAAACCTTGCTAAGTACAGACAGTAAAAAAATCGTTCCAGATAAATATAGATTCAAGTGGGCTCCCATTGCAATAATATTAAGTACTTCTAGGGTCAATTTAAAATTTTAATCCACAATCTTAAACGTCGGCCTCCTGCGTGAGCCTTTATGGCACTTGTAAACTGAAAACACACACATGATTGAGTATTTTTTATTTTATTTATCTGATATGTAGAAGATGTGGTAGATTTTTCTTTTGGGTAATTACGACTAGCGCCATATGACGCTTGTCGGTTTTTTGCCTATTATTTATGTTAAATATCAACTCAATTCCATATTGAATCTGACATCCAAATGGAAATGAAATAGTATAAATACTTTTAGAAACCAGGACCTAATAGCTCCTGGCTTCCTTTTTAACTTAATAATAAAGACCCTACGTTCTCCGTGATATAATCACTTGTAGTCTTCTTTATTTTATTGTATTGGAAATAATCGTTATTTACTTATAACTCTCAACGCTATTATACAGCTTTCAAGATATATGTTCGACAGTCCAAAACGTATATGAATTAATAATATTATGTTACCTTTTCCTAAATTTAGACTATGCTTCACAAAAGACTCAAAAACGCGTAGAATCCTTCTTAATGTTTTTTCTTGAGAACCGGGGCTTACTTTTCATCACTACTGCTCAGTTTGCTTTTTTTTTACTACACAACACTTGTTGTATTCCACCAAATATCATACTTTATCGCCTTCTATAACCAATCAGTAGACTATACAATCCATTGATTACTATTTAGGACATGAAAGAACAAGTTTGGAATTGGATATAAGAAACGCCTAGTTTATCATTTCTCAATCAATTAACCGAACGGCTCGGACCACTCAAATCATGACACCATACTCTTTAACCTCATTGATTAATTATTCAAGTAACTGTCATCAAGATATATTAAACCACAATCCACAAGCGCAGCATGGAAACAAGACAACTTACTAGCTCTTCTGCAAGTACGGCTTAATTATAATTGATTAACATCAATCCATAAGCTACTCTCAAACAACAGATCTAACAGTTCAATACCGCTCTTAATTGTATCTCAGGAACTCAATGCTAAATTATTATAAAAGCAATACTTTTATATTTAAATAAACCTTATCTTGATTTTATTGTACAGTTGAAGAACTGGTTAACTACACATTCTTTTTATATTGCTCTTTTTTAAGTATATTATCGCAAATCCAATTATTATACAACAAAGCTTCAAGATTTGGAAACTTTGAATGCGCATATTATCTTTCAAAATATTTGACGTATATTAATAATGATGCTTCACATTAAAAAAGCTTGTAAATAACCATGCAAAAGGGTTTTGTATTTGAAAATATTGTTTTTAACTTTTCATTAATTGACTTTTCTGTCAATATCTGAGATGCTCTCATTTGAGCACATTTATGCTCTCTAAAAGGAACCAAATAACCATTTAATGGTTATATTAGAATATTTTTTGCAACATTGCCCTAAAAACTGTACCAAAAAATCCCTTCGAAGAGTAGACTTACAACATATTGAGCCCGAGTTATTGGGCTTAAATTATCAAAATCCGGTTTATGCCAATTGTATCTTAAAATACCGAGAAATTCGCCCCAAAATCCACTTTTCAGTTGATAACTCTTGCAATTCTAAAGCAATCTTGAAGAGTAATATTTCAAAACAGATATACAAAGGAGGAAAATAAATCTAGCAAACACCCATATTAGGCTCATACAGTACTTATTAAGCCATTCTCATGAAAAGCGTACAAAAACGTAACTTCAATGACCTATAGCTCGAGATAGCAACCGCTTAAGCATCTACTTTATAAGCCAAAAGTAATTCTTTCATTTAGATTTATCATATTTTACCATAAAGTCAATTTCGAAAAAATCATGAATTTCTCCTTGTCTACCCTCGTCCAAAATTTGACTTTTTCGAAAAAAGCTAATAACTCTATGAAAAATAATGCTAGAGCGACAAATAATGCCTCAAATAATCGGTATTTTATTACTCTATTTGTCTGTAACACTAACTTTAAAATCTAATTATAAAAGAGTTTTTATAATCATTAAAAACTAGTTTTTATGTTTTTACTTTTTTCGCAAATTTTTTAGTGCTACACGTTTTCAATAAATATATCATTAAATATAAAATTAAATTTCATGTTGGGTTTACTTAATAAAGAGGCCAAGTTACTTTACACTTTTGATGCCAATTTTGCATTTTAAAATTTTAGAATTATTTTTAACAATTTTTTAATCATTAGAAAGTTTTTATTTTAAACTGCCGCCACAGCTGAGAAGTATAAAAATTAGGAAGAAATTCGTCGAAATTGTTATTTTTTGCAATGTAATGGTATGTAGGGGATGTTTAAATCAGAAAGTATGCTAATTACGAATGGAACAACTTGTTGTAAATTAAAACACGGTGGTAAAAATAGTTTTTCAATTCAAATTTCAAATACTTTAATTGAATTTACAAAAGTTTCTTGCACCACATTTATGAAGAATAAGAAAATACACTTATTAAATTCAAAGAGAAATTTTTTTTAAACATCTCTTTATTTAATTATGCAATAAAAAAAAGCTCCCTAAAGACAAGAGATATTACAAACATTATAAATTAATCAAAAGTTGTAAATTAAGAAACTAATTTTAATATTTGCTTTTATCCCTATGGCTAAGTTGCCAAAAAACTTAGTTTTTTCTTTTTTTAGTTGATTTTTTTAAAGAAAAAAAAAATTATGAGATTTTTGAAGTACAACAAAATATCTCACAACATCATCATTATCTGTCAATTTAAAGAAACTATAAATATCTCTCAATATGCTACATGATGGTGGTGAATTTTAATAAATTCACGCAATAATTATTTTTTGTCGTGAGTAGCGTGATATAATTACAATTTTCCTATACTTTATTCTTTTTTTTCAGATAAAATTTTCTTTCTATCTTATAGTAAATAGTAACAGCTAATTACAATTACAATAATATTGGTGATGTCTTAACGTTTATTTTGTTGGCTCTTCTTGTCTAGTGAATTCTCTCACATTGTAAATTTTCGCTGTATATAATATTAAAATTTATTTTAACTTATAAATTTACCAAACTAGATCAAATTTTTGAATACTTTTTTTACATGTTTTTTTTTTAGTTTACTCATATATCAAATCGTTAGATGTAATAACTCAAATTACATGACAGCATATAAGTTGCATGAATTAGTTTCAATTGGAAAAGATACATATAAATACTTGGACTTCAAAACAGATATAGAACTTTAGTGAAAATATCTGTCCCCAAACATCCCGTTCATATTCTCATTTTCTATTATCTTTTACTTAAATAAATTATAATAAATCACTATCACAATTATTATAAATACCTACTTGGCTCCATATTATTTACATTTAATATATAGTAAGTATAGATCATATAATATTTGTAACAATTAAACACCAAACACTACCTCTTAGTACATTATTTTTACCAATCACTACTCCATTGGCTTCCAGATAATTGTACTTCTTACATTGAATATCTATTTTCTAATAGAAAATGTGAGCAAATTGCAAAAATTTAACCATATATAGTTCCTGAGGAGAAATTTAAAATGGCAATATAATAAGCATCCATCTTGCATATACTGTTTATTCTCTCAATAAACAGTAACATCTGGCCGTAAAACTGATATACACTGTACATGATGATACGAATAATTTTTCTGTATTCAATTTTTGGTTCGATTTGCAGGTATATTCATTGAGAAATTATAATAGTGTATAGCAAAATATTTAAACGTCAAATTTAAGTAAAGAGCAAATAAATGTTTCTTTAAAAAACATCAATGTGCTTGTGGCCACATCAGATTTGAAGCTTCAAGATTTGGAAACTTTGAATGCAATGCGCATATCTTTCAAAACATTTGACCTATATAATGATGTTTCACACTAAAAAAGCTTGTAATCAACCAAGAAAAAGGGTTTTATATTTGAAAATATTGTTTTTAACTTTTCATTAATTGACTTTTCAGTCAATATCTGAGAAGCTCCAAAAGCATCCAAGAGGCCATAGTGTACCTGTACCTGGCCAGTGCAACTGTATTCTGATACTAAATTTTCAGCTTTTGGGTATAGTATATCTATGGCCCATACAGGATAGATACCCCTTTGTTGAAGGTTTGGCGTGCTTGGATCGAATATGAAACGAAAAAGTTTGGAAACCGTATGAAACTCATCTAAAATCTACTTTTTACAATCGTAAAAACCGGCAACAAAACCTTAACTCGCCAAAGTTCAATTCAAAAAACCTTTAACTTCACATGAGAGTAGATTAATATCTCGGTCTTGATAGTATATAAGAGCAACTCCCACAACTTACTGTGTATTGAAAAAAATGTTACCGAAATGCATCTATAGCTTACTGACGTACTTTTGTAGAAAGCAATTAAAAATACGATCTTCATAACTATTGATCCAAATAAGTTGCCACTCTTCATGAATATTAATATAAATAGATACTAAAGGTTTTATCTCAGATATTATCTCCCCAGAGTCATTGTGCATTCGGTGTGTTGGAATAGCAAGTTGATTACCTGTTATTTACGCCTACTAAGGTTAGTACACTTACCATTTCTCGCCCAATATGGATCCAAATGAGATTCTATTACAATGGTATATACATCTAGTGTTGATACACAGAATTGCAATTACTTTAACCTCCACGAGTTGCTGTGAGAATGAGGAAATAAAAACGTACATTTTTGTAAACTATTTTGTACAGAGTGTTTCCGTATATTCTTTAAAATTTTTTATATAATCAAATTATTATGGCTCAAAATCCAATTTTGAAACCTCACTTAATGCTCAGTACTCAAGAATTGTTTTTGAAGAAGTCTAAAGCAAGTTTTAAAAAAAAATCTTTCTTCCTAAAGCGGTCGTAAGAATGCTCGAAACTAATGAATATTGGTCCAAATGGACTGAAAGTTTCCAATATATACTACAACTGTATCAGTATCTAAAATTAAACTTTTGACACCAACTATAGATTTGCTGGATATATATTAGGGTTATAACGTTCACATTTTTACTGGGGTTTATGGCTCGTTGCCAGGCTACTTTAGATTAGAATAGCACTGAATAGCTGAAACTAGCATACAATGCAATGATAACTACCGAAATTAATGGTTTAACGTAGTACTTTTCATGTATAATTAAAGATGTGTTGCAATGTATTTTACATCTATTTTATGCTTTTTTTTTATTTTTTTTTATTTTAAGATATGTAATATTAATTTTATCTAATGATGGCAACGAGTAGAGTTAAGTCGAATCGAGTTATTCAATGCAATGGCCTTATTTCTATACACAACTTGTTTACATGAAATTACAGATTTTAAAGAATTTAGGTCTAAGAATTTAGTTATATACCTTAATACTTTAAGTAAACCTCATAAATATGCTGATTTTTTTTTTTTTTTTTTTTTTTTTTGATTGCGGTTTTGAGTAAGATGAAAAAACATTTAGTACAGTACAATTTTATTAATGCAACTAATAAAGTGTATGTACAAACTTCATTTTAATAAACTACATCAAGACTCTTATCTTTTTTTTTTATCCCAGTACTTCTAAAATGAAAGAATTTATTTATACCTCAATGATATGCCGTTCGAAAAGAGTTCCCTCATACACAAACAAAAGATCAAACAGGATCAGCATATAACTTGTTCGCATTGATAACTTTAGTTTGATTGGCTAGTTAAGTCAAAGAAAGTGTACAAAAGCGAAATGAACGGCGAAAACTCAACCGCGCTCCGCGAGATGATTTAAAATAAACAATTTTTTTTGGTATTTTATCTTTCTTTACAACATAAAAATATGACTGTATCTAACAATTCTGAAGACACATTAATGGACGAAAACCCTGTTGTGGAATCAACATCAACTGTTACCACTAATTTACCTGCAACAGCGGCAGTAGCAGCCACTACAGCAGCAGCAGCAGCAACTACAGCGACAACAACTGCAACAACTGCAACAACTGCCCCAGCAACTACTCCAACTGCAACTAGTAAAAAATCTCAAACTTTACCACCTACAGTACGCATTTATGTTGATACCACTGAATTAACATATCCAGTGATTGTTAATTATCGTCAATTATATAAACGTGAACTCAAAAAGACCCAAGAAGGAGATCTACCTACTGCTGTTTTTCCCAAATCAAGCAGTATCAACAGTGCTTTGGAAACTGAAAATGATTTATTTTATAGGGAATTACTCAAAAAAGCCGAAGCTTATAATGTCGATGATGACGATGTCAATGATGATGGTTCCGACGAAGAAAATGCTGGTGTAAGTTGTATATACTATAGCGGGAAAAGTAAATGATTAGAATGTGTGATTCTGATATATGCGTATTTAGAATGAATCAAAGAAGCGTAATGACTATGATTTTGAGGATCCTTTCATTGACGATAGTGACATGTTGATGGATCAGCCAATTGAATATAGTGCACCTGAATATCATGGATTTTTCGTACATCATGGACCATTAGATGCGAGTGAAGGGTAAATGTTGAATTTGGCAACCAGAAAAGGAATTGTGTATACTTATTATTTGGTTTTTGTTGTATATAGTACAAATACCGATAAGAAGACGTTAACACCGATAGGAGCATCAGCATCTACTACTAAACGTAAAGCACCTTCTAAATCAAAAGCCTCTGGTTCCATTACATCGGCATCAGGAAATAAGAAAGACAGTGGCTCAGGGGCAGTGAATTCTACCGAAAAATCACGTAAGAAGGCTGTTATTACAATCGATGATAATGGAGACGATAAAAAGAAATCAAATGCTAGTACTTCAGCAGGAGCTTCATCAAATAACTCAAGTGCTACTACTGGCACTAAAGCTAAAAAATCAAGCAACACACCAACATCTAATGCTGCAACTACAGGCACAAAGAAAGCAAGTGCTCCACCGGATAAAGTAGCTAAAAAAAGAGTAAAATTGGACCACAACCTTTCTAAAGAAGATGAAGCAGCACACAAATCTATTGCTAGTAGTCCAGCATTATCAACCGTAGGATCTATAGATGATGCAGCAGCACATTCTTCTTCAACTACCACTACTGCCGCCGACAAATCCAAAAAGAAATCCACTGGAGTACCTCCAGCCTTGGTAAATTTCATAAAAAAAAAAAAGTGATTAAATCAAATGAATAGAGGTTAACCAATTTAAATAGAAGCCACTTGATCCTGAAATTGAACTATTAATGCAAAAATTAAAACATGACGTGAAAGCTGAAGATTTTAATAACAAGGCTAAATTCCCTGCAGCGCTTAAACCTACAGTTCTTGAAGCAGGGCTTATTACATTTCGTAAAAATAGAATCATTGACGATAATTTGGTTTACCATTTAATGAACATTTTACCTTACAACAAGTTTACATTAAAGAAATTCTTAACAACTAAATCTGGACAAATGCGAGTAGATGAATTACAACAAGAAATTGACGAATTGGCAATTTTACTTAAACAAACTATTGATCGTATGATGCCAGAACAACAAAGATTATTTGATGAAAAATTAGCACAAGCACGTAAGTTTTATACAGTACAGATTGTGGTAAACTAGATTGACTGAGTATTTTTGGATCAAATAATAGAAGCTTCTACAGAGCCTTCTAATCCAGAAGAGGAAGATAGTACACCAACTCCTAAATTTAAATGTAATGATGAAGTTCGAAAGATTTTATATGATATTATACAATCAGAAGAGCAGTCAATTCATATAGCTAATCAAGTAGCGTAAGTAGCATGGGAAATGCCAAGAGTATTATTAATGTTTGTTAATAACAACATAATAGACTACACAAAGATAGCGAAAAGAAAGCCGAAGGGTTAGCCTCGGATGGTAAAGCAAGAAAATTAATGTATCAACGAGTGAGTAGTGTAATCAATTAAAGAAATTTACTTGATATTAATATATCGCATTAGTTATTATCATGTTGGCCCGAAGGCTGGATGCATTCATATGAAATGAGTAGACAATATAGTCAATATAAATCAAAAGTTTCTTCAATGAGTGAAAAAAAGAATACAAATTCATCGCTACCAACCACACCAAAAGCAAACATTGCTACAGTCGAGAGTAAGAAAAGAAAGCGCACAGTTCCTACTATTGGTGGTACTGAAGTTCTCCGTAAAAAACGTAAGTGTATAAACAGTTACAAAAGGAGAATACGATCTTAATATTTCTATATTTGTTAGAATCAGTTGTTTCAGATATTGCACATTCGCCTACATCCGGCGTTTCTACAACTGCTGTTGAGCCTCAACAATCAAATATGATGCCAGCTAATGTAATTACCATAGATGATGATACTGACGATGTTCAACCCTCTTGGAAACAATCAAATTCAATGAAAATCGAAGCATTGATTAGTGGGCCAAGTACCGAAAAGAAAGATTAAACCAAATTGGCATGTTATAAATGTAACCAATTTAGTAAATTTTATCATTGATAATAATAATAGTAATAATAATAATAAAAAGATTATTCTCCTTTTTATAAGAGAACCTTCTATCGTACATTATATAGAAAAGGAGTGGCAATTTTACTTTTTAGATATTCTATAGCATACGAAGATCAGTAGTTAAACAGGTGACCGGTTTCTTAGGTATCCCCATGATTTCCTTAGTTTGAGGGCCCCCTCCCTCAACTCCCCACACCTCAAGTGTACAATTAAATAATTTTTTTTTGTTCTTTCGTGTCATTCAACTTGTCGTAATATATCAAAATGTCATACTTTGGTAATGGAGCTCAACAACAACAAACCATCAACCCTCAAAATATAGCAATGGCTGAGCAGGAATTGGAAATGGTTACTGATTTATTCAACAGGTAAAGCTTTGAATAAAAGATATGCAAAATTAAAAAAAAAAAAATCATTAAAAATCCCTTAAATGCAGAATCGTCGATTCTTGTCACTCCAAATGTGTAAAATTAGATACTGGTGCAGGAGAATTATCTCAACAAGATCAAACTTGCATTGACAATTGTGTTGCTAAATTCTTTGAAACTAACAGTAAAGTTGGCGAAAAGATGCAAAAGATGAGTCAACAATAATTCAAAGAGAATTCAATAAAACATTGCCAAAAAGACCATGTATATTTTAACTGAAATAGAAATAAAAAAACCCTTGTTTTACAATTAATTTCACACAAATAATAAATTATTTGTTAGTTTCTCTTATGGTATCTCATTTCATGACTAAATGCGCTCATAGTTTAATGTCATGTTATGGATTTTTACCTATTTTGTTATAAAGCAATATTGTTGTGTATATTCAGAAACACATGCTATGTAACAACTAAATTTCTATCTTCTATTTTAGGAACATTACGATTAGTTTTTTTTTTTCTGAGATGCAAATCTAAATCCAGGGGCTTACTGGTGATGGTTAAAATATAAAAATGCCATAAGAACTAATTATAAAATGTTTTACTGCTCCTCAAAGCTGTTTATGGCCTACACAGTTTGTTTCTAACACAAGCCTTCCGTTGAAGGAATGTAGAGACATATTTTAAGGGAATATGCAACAAGATATATTTGTATAAATATCCTACTTTATTGGCATCATCATTTATCCAAAATAGTCATGATGATGCATTTGTAGTACTACATGATTATAGAACAAGCGAGATTTATCTTTTTGTACAATTCCTCCCTCCCCCAAAATATAGGTGGAACCAGAAAGAAGATTGCGGAAGCTAACTTTTTTATCGGGCATCTAATCGCTTTTTTTTTTGATGACTTTTGCCGTTTTAAATCAAAAAACTTCTGAAAACTTCTATTACATTAATCGGGAAAAGTGAAAGGGGATTCTATTGCAAGTGGTTAAAATTGGATTTTTGTTAATATTTCATTCAATTCGTGCAAAAAAAAAAAAAAAAAAAAAAAACATTTTTAAACCGCCAAAAAAACAAACCCAATTGCTTTTCTCTCTCTTTTTTTTTCTTATATTGTAATCGAGAAATCCTTTTTACTTTTCGCAATTTTTCAAATTTATCCATTATTTATTTTACCACTACGACATTTGCCTCCAAAAAAAAAAAAAAAAAAAAAACAACAATAATAATAATAATAATATGAAAGTATCGAAATCAACTTCAAATCCCAATGATGGTTCTATTCCTACTTCCACTACTGCTTCTCTTAAAAATAAAAAAATAAGTAAACCTCTGGTTAGTACTATATCTGTTACGGATAAAGCTCTTGTTGATTTCTGTCGGTGTTTATATCAGGCCAAGGCAGTGGTAAGAGAATTAGAATCCTTCAGTGATTCTGTGTGTTATGCCTTCAAACGATATCAGCCTGAATTAGTACAAACTGAAGATACAAAAGGGGGGATCTCTCGTTATGGCAACGGCTTATTATTAAAACAAGTGGATCAATACCTAAATACAACGTTTCATAAATTTACTCGTCTCTGTAATATATTAATGGTGGTTTTGACTCAAATGGAAGCAAAAGGTGCTGGACAAGTTAAGAGAGAAAGAATTGACTCTTTTCGGTTCGAGGTTTGGGAAGAATGGAAAAATGCCACAAGTATAAAGCAAAGATTGATTTACTTTACTCAACAATCTGATATTAAAGAAAAGAATTTATATACCACCATCACAACTACCACTACCACTACTACCACAACTACCATGAAAGACAAATCCTCATCTTCCTCTTCTTCAACAACAACCACTTCTACATCAACTGCTTTACCTTGATTCTTCTATATAACATCTTGCTGCATTTATTTTCAATTTTACATAACACATTCCCCCTTGATTTTATAATATCATTATTATTCACCCTTTTCTCGCTCCCTCTTTTTTGCTATTATTATTTTCTTTCGTTATTTTGTATTTTATAAGGAAAATCTTGCAGTACTGAAGCCCCTACCTTTTGATTCATTTTTTGTCGTTTTTTGATAATATTTTTTTAACATTTATTTATTTTTCTCTATATACAAGCGAATCAAACAAAATAATAGACTTTGTATTGAACGCTCCCCCCCCTTTTTTTTTATGTTTAAGCCTTATTGATTCATTACTTATTTAATAAAAACAAATACACACACACACACGTTATGAAAGCATTTAGAGCGATAGTACAAAATAAAATCGAGTTTCAAGAAAATATTCTAAATTTCAATTTTTTTTCCAATTGGGGCTTAAGCGACATTTTTAGACCATCAGAATAAATCCTATCAGCTTTTTATTGATAATCAGCACCAAGAAAACCCACCAAAAAAAAAGGGTTAATTTTTTTTTCTAGTCATTTTGGACATTTCCGTGTATTAGAATGTGACCCAAATAACCTTACGAAATAATAAAAAAAAAAGAACACTACATCTTTGTTGGCATATCTGGATTTCTCGGTAAAAAGTTCAGATTTGGCTAAGCTTCTTCATCATTTGGTCATTTTTCATTTACTTTTTTACACGTAAAATGTAATTTGTTTACCAAGAGAATAAGAAGATAAAAAACAAATTTTTTAATGAAAGGCAATCTTGCTTGGGCCGTGACTCCCCCGTTTTGTTAGTTTCACAGATTGCACAGCATCAAATTGATTGGATTGATTAGCCAAACATTTTTCATTCACAATTGCATTCATAGAAAGAAAAAGATTCCCTCAAACAAAATAAATCAACAAAAAATTTCAAACATATACACAAAAAAAAAAAAAGAAAAAAAAAATTGTATTTATCTCCTTGTACTATGAAACAAAGATTTTATTAACATCTGTCTGAGTTTTTCATTGCATCAGCTGTAATACCCGAAAATAAATACTGTGTACTTGGTATCCCTCATAGAAGACTGATCGTCAGTGTCAATAAAATATAAGTTTCAGTGTTTATCAAGAGCTCTGGTTATTAAAATCAATTCTTTACTCTTGTATCATACATATTAAATGTATTCCTGCTATATACTCGAATTACTGTAATATAAATTCTTTTAATATATAGAACAAACCCTTGGGACCTTCCTAATATATGCAAACCCGAAAACCAATCTGTTTTGTTCTACTAAAGGCGTCTATTTCTTCTACGGTATACAAATTAGGAATGTGCACGTCTCCTATGGAGTATAAAAATGTGTCTGAACTCAGCATCAGATCATTGGTCAATAAACTTTCCCCAAAGCAACTGTGCTACTTGGCTTCCTAAAAATCTACTTTAATATTATGATAATGGTACTGTATTTGCTTTAAGATACGTCATTTCATCGTCAAAATGATTGAAATGGATAGAGCCAAAAAAAAAAAGAATAGTATTAATAGACTCGAGTACTGAATTAAATTTTGTTTTTCAACAGTTAGAAGAACCAAAAATTAAAAAATGCTTGCAAATATTCAGCAGGCAAGACTTTATGCTACATTGGGAGTACATGGACTAAATACAATGGGAATGCGATTGAATAATAAAGAATAAATTATTAGCTTGTATCGAATCAATTTGAACTTAACTGCAAGGTTCTAAGGATCCGTAGATCAAGGTATAAAATACAAATCGTTCATTTACGCATCATATGTCCTCTAGACTAGACGATTCTGATAATTTGAATGCAAATAGTTATTAAGTTAGGAGTCGGAATCTAATTTACCATACTTTAGGGAATAAATTTATTTCATAAAAAGAATGATTTTACATGCACAAACCAAACAAAAAAAAAAAAAAAAAAATCTTGGCGTCTAAAGTATTAGCTGGAATTTTTTTTGCCCACAGCTTACTCATCTGATTATTACGATTACTCATTTAGAATGATATACGATAATACTGTAAAAATAGGGGTTTTAAAAATGAAAAGTTTCTCTGTATACTTTAGATGCCGAAATTTGATTTCATACAATTTATTATTGTATTTAAATATTTACAATCGGTTTTTTATCTTTAAAAGGTAGTCAAAAATGGAATCAGATCAACTATTGTGCGATAGTTAAATTGTATTTTGACGTTTCAACTCAGCTCAGGGGTAAATTTTCAGACGAAATCAAGCTGCTACTACATGTTCAAAAAAAGGATAAGGTGAATATATGGCCCATGATTTATTCTAATTTAGAGTATCAATTTTGATATATTGGTTTATGGTTATAAAATATCGGAAAATATTTTCTTCTGTTGTTAGCGACTATGTGAAACATATCAGGAGATTTCAGGAGCTTTTATCAATCAAAATCTGTATAAATGGTTATTTTATAAACCTATTTTCATTACCCTTGAAAAACAAATAGTTAAACTATTTTGAATAAAAGTATATCTACAAAAGAACTTCAAAAGCACAGAGGTATTGCAAATAAAACAAAATAAAATACAGTTGCAACGACAAATTTGAGATGGCCCAAATTTCCCTTCTATCATCTGCAAAATCACCAAGTTAAATAGAAGAAAATGTCGTCAACATTTTTCTGAATCCCATCATATCATGCTTCAAAGTTTGCAAGTCTGTTAAATAAACGATTAAAATATGAGAAATTAAAGAAAATTCTACTTTATAGTGTTGATACGTAGTTAAAGATTTACAGATCCTGCCGGAAACATTTTAGCATACGGCTATCTCATGAAACTAAATATGATAAAGTTATCTAATTTATATACGTAAACTTTTCGTTCTACAAGTAAGGGGAACGTTTCATTGAAAAACTGAATTCTCTGGTCAAAACCAGATATTGTGCTGCGTTTGAAATACGAAGTGTTGTTGTTGCTGTTGTCAAAGCTTAAAAAATGGCCAAAAAAATTGATTTTTTCAAATACGCAGCAAACTGTATGATAGAATTGACTAGTTTGAATAATTTTTTATGTGCAAATTTACATTCTTTTCACAAACCAATTGCTCACTTTCCAAAAAAAAAAAAAGCATTGCGCGCTTTCAAACTAAAATTTCATCAATTCTCAGAATAAAATATCATGAATTTCCTAATTAAAATTTAATGCATAAATGTAAAAAAAAAAAAAAAAAAAAAAAAAAAAAAAAAAAAATGCGCATTTTTCATGCGTCAAATGCGCCAAATATTTTTTTTTATTACAAAGATTCACGATTTAAGCATACAGCAGACTTCGAGTCAGAGCTTCTGCAAAATCCTTCAAGGTCACTGTATAGAACTTGATTAGTTGCGTTTTGGATTCTTTCAGTAAGATGTTCCTCTTCTAAAAGTTTCACCCTCTTTAATTTGCTTTTTACTGCCGACCAGAATTGCTCAACCGGGTTGAGCTCAGGAGAATAAGGTGGAAGGTATACTCAACCATAATCATGACTTTCAATATTCTTTCGCAGATCCTCGTTAGTATGAATGGGAGCATTATCCATTTTCAGATAATGGCCTTTGAATTGAGGGTGCTTACCAAGCACTTATAATGCCCTGGCGATAAAATTGAAATAATAGCCTGTTATAGTGCCTCCTTTGCCATTAGCAACGAGGGCTTTTCAATTTCCTCCATTAGCCTTTCGTTTTTTTGAAGCTGCAGTAGCTCTTAGGCTTCTCACCTGAGTGTTTACCACTCCACAGGGCGAAATAGCACCAAGAATGGTTGTTGTTTTTGCCCTTGTTTTAGGAACTTTCACTATAGCACGAGTTCATTTTCTTGACCAAGCAAAGGTTCGCTTAAGATTTATATGAAAAGCAGACTTGCCAATGAATACACAATTGGTGTTGTAATTTATATCTGTTACCATGTAACGCTTGGCCCACTAAAAACTTTTTTCGATTTTTTCTTCACTATTACGTTTAATGGAATGAAAATGAGGCTTTTTGAAACTAATTGAGCACTTTCCAGGAGCAAAATTGTACAAAGAAGTTTTAGATATCTTGAGGTCTGTAAACTGCGCAGTCAGGATCTCCATCATTTCATCTAATACTAAAGACGCCTCTTCGTCAACCAAATTGATCAGAAATTTTTCATGCTCTTCAATGAACTTAAGAGGACATCATGCAGGTCTTCCACTACCTGTTCTTCTTGTAAACACATCTTGTGGGCCTTATTGGTCTTTTTCACCCAACTTTGAGCAGTGCGTGGATTGATGTGAAGAGATAGAGCCGCAGCCCTAGTACTCATACCTTTTTCCTTGACAAGATAAAAAGCCTTTCTTTCTCAAAATGTTTATAGGTTTTGCATGTTGCTGTAGATTTTTTTTTGGCATATCTTTGTTTACTGCTTCTTTTTCTTTCTTAAGTTTTTCTTCTCTCTTAGGAGGTTTTACTTAACTATACTCATTGTAACATTTTCGAGAGGATACATTTTCTCATCAAATTCCATTTGGATTATGGAAACCTCATTTCCTTCATCGCCAAAGAGTCCTCCTTGCCCGTTTTCGTATACAAAACCACGCATTTATGATACTTAAGTTAAAAAAAAAAAAAACACTCAAAAGATACGCTAAAATTTTAACTAAAAATTGCGTAATCTTTTTTTTTTACACTAATGGATTAAATTTTAATTAGAAAATTCATGATATTTTATTCTGAGAATTGATGAAATTTTAGTTTGAAAGTGCGTATACTTTGGATCAAATGATATAAATTTAAAGAACAATTATTCTTTTAGACGACGACCTGTATCAATACCTATTGAGCGATATTTTTTTTTTTTTTTTTTTTTTGTATCAGTGTCTGCAAATTTCGTGGATTTTTGGATTTATAAAAAAAAAAAAAGACCTATTATTAATGTACAGTACATGAATGAATCGACCATTTACTGTTTCATCTTTTTTTTATATCTCTATAACAAATAGAGGCATTTTAGAAAACTAATAAATTGCTGTAGATAGATATTAATCGGCACTATAATTTGAGTATATAAATGCTGTAGTTATAATTCTGGATATTTGAAAATATTAAAAAAGATGCAAACATTAAAACACTTAAATCTTCTGATATTTAAGTATGTTTGTAGAGTATTCCTCATCAATCAGGTTTCATCAAAAAATCAACCCTGTGCCTTAATTTTTCGCTAAGATATACTACTGGAAAGTTTTGGTTTCAAACAATCAAAAAGTTAACAGATATTTAAAGCATTTAAATAAAACAATATGCATTAAACAAAAGTGTCGCTTCTCTGGTATAATATCATATTTTATTTTAGTTTATTTTGATTTTTTTTTTTACTAGAATACAAAAGGAAATAGGGATTAAGAGAAATTTGGCCAATAAAACAGCCATCAAATTATATTCTACACATTTTAATCCACTTTACACACCTAAAACTAAATGTCAATAGTTTATTCTTAATCATCACTATTAGCAGCAGCAACAACTTTGGGAAATAATCCAGAAAATATGTTCCAAAATACTTCCGATCTAGCAGGTTCAAAAACTTGTAATGTGATTTTTGGTGTATTGATTAATGTAGTAGTAGATGAAGTAGCTAATGCCGTCCTTTTTGCATCGTATGGTGTGACAGAAGTTAGTTCGATAGGCAACTGCATGTAAGGGTCATTTGTAGAGGTAGTCAGCGGAATAACGTATTTAGTACTTGCAGGCTTTATTTTTTGTTTTTGTTTTTGTTTTTGTTTTTGCTGCTGCTGCTGCTGCTGCTGCTGCTGCTGCTGTTGTTGTTGTTGTTGTTGTTGTTGTTGTTGTTGTTGTTGTTGTTGTTGTTGTTGTTGTTGTTGTTGTTCTTGTTGTTGTTGTTCTTGTTGTTGTTGTTGTTGTTGTTGTTCTTGTTGTTGTTGTTGTTGTTGTTGTTGTTGTTGTTGTTGTTGTTGTTGTTGTTGTTCTTGTTGTTCTTGTTGCGTGATTTGTTCCATGATAGCATCAATTGCACTGCGAGCTGTATGGGAAATATTAACTTGCAGGGGAGAGTACTCAGCAATGAATGTATTATAAAAATCAATAACCTCTGGTATTTGGTCGATTTCCAACGGGGTATCTAAAATATTATCGTTGGGTCTTATGCCTTGTAAAAGATGTAAATATCGATCATAAAATAAAATATTTTCGACGCTAAAATCTTTGACAGCCCAAGATTGCAAAGTTCGAAGAGTATCAGGATCGGCAAGAGCGTTATGTAAAGATTCAGTTGTCAATTCTAATTTTTGTGAGGGTAAAGAAGCTGAAGAACTGGCTTCTTCTGTTGCAAAACGACAATGAGCTTTTGAAGTATTTGATTTTCGTTTAACTTGATCATCCAAAGAAAGTGTTTCAAATAAAGGCATAATAACAGCCATGACATGGCTTGTAGTTGTAACAATAATGAGCCAATTGGATGGACCAAAAACTCCTTGCACACCTGCTGGTTGAGAGTATGTAGGAAACTCAAACAAGGCTAGCCAAGCAATACATGTAGTGAAGCAAATAGAACTGACTCCCACAGTTACCCAAAGTTCTTTTCGAATACCATGAGCATCATCATCACCACGAATGTACCATACAATAAAAGGGACTACAGCGAGAAAAAAGAAAATGACCATACTCAATACCATATAATTACCCCAATAAATTTGACATCGAGACTTTCCATTAACACGAATACTTGTAGCTTCGGCAACAATAATAATGACAATGATTATAATACAACTAAATAAAAATATGCATACATGATATCTAGTTGCTCTTCCTCGATGTTGCATAAACCATTGATACTCTTTGTCTTCGGATATGGTATGGTCAGCAATTTTTTGTTGCAATCGATTTAGACCAAATAACAAATGAAGTCGAACTGTACGCCAAATCATAGCATATGTCCAAATGTAAAAGCCTATCATAGGGCCCCACAGAAAGATTTCACAAGTATATGAATTGACAATAGTTTGATATAAAAGAACTGTAGTTGAAAATATCAAATGCCCGACAGCACCTAGAATGGTGCCAAATAAACCACGTTTTTTCAAAGAATAAGTTTGCCATTGTCTTGAAATGAGCTGATGATTCAAGTGAATAGTGGGTTCAGATGTTTGAGCCCATTTTGCCGAAATATTTCTATAAAGATAATAAGTTGTAGATAATACGATAAACAAAAAATTGAGAATAATAAAAATGAAATAAACTCTTAATGCAATGATTTTTTGATGTAAATCATCGCAAGATATATTTCCTTCGCTTTTTTGGTCATAATCCGTATTATTTCCACAATTAGGTAAAGGCATAAACGGATTTAAAGGTACTATATCCATCTTTATATATTCATTTTCACAAGTTTAACAAGTGTAATATATGGGACAAAAACCGAACTATAACTTCATAAAAGGATTATATGTTGAAAAAAAAAAAAAAAAGAAAAAAAAAGAAAAAAAAAAGTGGTTTCAAAGCATGAAACCAATCAAAAAAATGAAATCATTTGTATGGTTCAATTTCAGTGCTTTGACAGTTCTTTCAATTTCTCAATTGTTAAAGGTAAGTCTGTCTCCAACACAGGTACTTGGATATCAGCTGACCAAAATAAATCCAGAATATCAGTAGGAAAAGTTAGAATGCAATTATCACTATGATATTGTTGCAAGTAGGCTAAGAGTTGGCTGTAAATTACAGATGTATCATTTTTCTGTGAAACCCATTTTTTTCTCTTTTCTTCATCTAATAACTCCAATTGTCTATCAAATTCAACTTGTCGCTTTGAAATTTCAGATTGTCTACTATCTTTTTGATTTTGCTGATATGATTGCCATTGATCTACTAGTATATTGCATTGCTCTTGCCTCTTTCGAGAAAGTTTGTCGTATTCTTGATTCAAATCAAGCAACCTAATTTTTAAAATTAAAATATTTTCACAAATGTTAAATATTTCCTACGTTTGATCCTATTTTTTTTTTTTTTAAGCAGATTTACTATTATTTTCAAATTATAACAGAAGTTTATAATTAAATTAGTATACCTTTCTTTGAGTAGTTAATCTATGTTTAACATTCTATGAATAAATGGCTTGTCAATAGATTGTGTATAAAAAAAAAGCGTTTTTTTTTTTTTAAACTTGCCAAGTTAGCTTCAAGTTGACTGATTTTGACTTGAATTTTTGTTACAGATTTGTCGTTGTCTTGTAATGTGGGTTGAGTTGTGTTTAACATGGTTATATTCGAAAAATAAAATAAAAAGAAATGAAAGGAAAAAAAATATATATATAAGGGAGTACAAATAAACAAGATTAAAATTTTATATACTGAGAGTGCATCGCTCCTTATACACAGAAAGCATCTTTGCTTGAATTATATGCTCAATGCAGTTGCTAACATATTTACCCCTAGATTTAGTTACAGAGAGTTTAAGAATTTGTTACCATGACAGCCAATGGTAGCTCATTGATGATACCTTTTTTTTTTCTTTTTTTTGCTTTTGCCTACTATACTTTACAAGTCAATTAATTCACATAATGATATACAGATTAGATCAATAATTAATCGTCGATTGTGATACTAAATGCGGCTATTTAAACAGAAAAGAGTCAATAAAACAAACTGCGGACTTGCACAGGGCTAACCAAACACAACAAGATTATCCATTTAAAATTCTTTTACTCGTTTCTCTTTTCTCTATTTACAGAATAATTTAACCTTTTTGTATTTTTAATATTTTGAATGGATGTTTATTCTTTAACTCGCAAGAAGAGACCTTCACATCTAACATTAGGGCAATCATCTCGAACAGAATCTGATAATGATTCTGGGTTAGATATTTCAGTATCCAAGCCAAAATTGGATAGTAGTTTTATATTCGATCAAGTTACAGGTTCACCTACAAGGGAACATTGGAAGGTAGACTTTTGTGAATACATTTATAGTTTTAAAATTAATGTCTAAATGTAGAGAGATTCTGATTCTACTGCATGTGAATACATTGGATGTCTAACAAAATTTGGATTATTCGAAAGAAGACATCATTGTCGTAAATGTGGAGATATTTTTTGTTCGCTTCATTGCTCAAATTATTTTAGATTGGATCAATATGCTCAATTTCATCCAAAGGGTGTATTATCAAGGGGATGTGATAAATGTGCGTTAGATTATATCCAGTGGCAAGAACAAGTGCGGCGAAAAGGTGATAAAAGGCAACCTGTTGATAAACCCACATCTAGAAAAAGACATGATAATAACATAATGACACCAAAACCACAAGCAATGGAAGGAGTAACTGAATTAGGAAGAGACGGTTAGTAGCAATATATTCAGTATCATATACTATGATTAATCAAACTATATTATATAGATATTGTTGCACCACAGAAACCGATACAATCGAAAGGGGTGACTATAAGCATTAAAAAGGATAATCAAGGTAAAAATAAAATGCTATATTTATAAATATATGATATTGATTTGCAGTGTTATTATTAGGTGCATTTAATCCTATTCCATCTGTTCCTGCTGATTGGCAGTGGTCTACATTTTAAAATTTATCAGCAATGGGATTAGCATGAATTGTAACAGATTTAATTTTGATTTCTTGGAGAGGTCTGTTCTTTTCATCAATCGGGATTTTTTCCATGGCATCCAACGTCGAATCTGCGCCATCAATGACTCTACATACAAATAGATATGAGTAAATTTGCTTTTAAATTTAGAAAAACAAAACAAAATAAATAATAATAAAAAAAAAATAAAAAGCTATATAAATAATTTTGAAAATAAACTTACTTTCCAAACACTGTATATTTTGTATCTAAATGAGGATGCTTTGCATATGTTATGAAAAATTGAGATCCATTGGTGTTGGGACCTGAATTGGCCATTGAAAGAATACCTCGGGCATTGTGCTGTTTTATTGTTAATGATGAAATTATGATATTAAATCACAAATTACCTTCAGCGTGGATCTGATTTCATCATTGAATTTTCTTCCCCAAATTGAGTTGCCTCCTTTGCCTGTTCCAGTGGGATCACCAGTCTATTTAAATAATGTCAATTAATTGAAATATCGTATATTGAAAATGCGTACCTGTATCATAAAACCAGGGATATTTCTATGAAAAGTATTGTTATCATAATAACCACTTGCACACAATGCAAGAAAGTTCTATTAAAAGCGTTGGTAAATTGCATAGATAAATTTGTTTGCTTTCTTACCTCTGCTGTTTTTGGTACAGATTCACAGAAAACTTCTATTTTGAGATCACCAAGGTCAGTATGTAAAGTAACAGACTATATACAATATTAATTTGTGCTTTTTGTAATGTAGATTAATGAGTTTACCATTATATAATAAACAAGAAAGTTAGCGTGTTAATGTAGAAAGAAAAAATATTTTCATGGAATTTTGAAAGCGCTATTCAAAATAAACAGTTCAACAAAGAATAATGCTAAACAGTCATCTCTAAAGCACTAGCATGATACTCAATATACTAAACAAGTTCGTCAATGCTTTAAGATTCAAGAAACACTATGTTTCAACCCCCCCCTATAACAACAAATATTACATAGTTTTATTATCACCATTTAATAATAAAAATGTTCGTAAGTAAATTTACAGTAATGCAAATTTAGCAGATTTGAAATCTTCTATAATAATTAAAATGTGGATAATATTTTGGTAACATGTGCAAATGACTGAACAATGCGTTAACTTTTTACTAACATTCATGGATCTTATAGATGTATATTATTGAAAGCTTTCGAATGCTTTCGACACATCTTCCTCATCCGAATGTTGGTTTTTTGACGTTATGTATTCAGAAATTCTGTATCCCAATAACCTTTGCTTCTGATTTCATTTAAAAATAAGGGAACCCTCCCCCCCCCTCCATATATTCTTATAAAATATACAAGACAATGGGAGCTTAGTTACTTTTATTGTTTTCCAGTACCTTTAAAGTAATTTCGCAAAACAAAATACATAGTCTGATGGGGTTTTTTTTTGTATAAGTAAATTATCTCTCGTTAGAAACTACTCTGTCTTTTTTTTTTAGTAAAAAGTACTGATTTTTGGTCAAGATAATCAAAATAATAGTTCACATCACAGCTTAAGCCCAAAATACCTGAGCTTCAAAATTGATTTGACAAATCGATCAAAAACTGATTCAAAAAACAAAATTGTTTAATGGGTTGTGAAATGCGAAGTAAATTGAGTTAATGTGTTAATTGATTTTTGTACAGTTCTAAATTTTACATGAAATGTGTTTCAAATTTTGGATTATAATCATCCTTTTTTATTTATGTACTTTTTAGTTTCAAAAAAAATTATAATGCGAAAAAAAAAATATTTATTGATCGAGCTATTGTTCAACTTTTTAGCTACGTTGTTTGTTGAGAAAACGAGATTTTTGTTATTTTTTTTTTTTTTTTTTTTGGTGTTATTTAGTTAAAAAAAAAAAAAAGTTGAACAAGGATACAAAGAGAGACCCAGTTTTTTTTTAATAAATTTTACCTTTTTTAAGTCTTTTGTTAAAAAAATTGTTTGTTTTGAGGAACAGGCAATATAACGCGGCTAATTTACATATTTTGCAGTCTTTTCAAATATAAAAAAGCACTAAAAATCAAATTGTATATATTTTCTGTTATTGTACATTGAGTTCGATGCTTTTTAAATCGATATTATATATCGCATTTACAGATTTATTTAAGAATATGGCATTAAAACTAACCAAATAGATGCAAGTAGGGCTGCGTATATATAATAAGAGACAATATTAGTTATGCCTATTATTGTTGTACTGGAATTTGAGGTAGTTTTCGTTCGTTCAAAAGGATTTGAGAGTGAATCTTCGTCGGTGTTACTGCCTTCTGCAGAAGATGACTGATTTCCGCTTTGTAAGGATTTTGTAATTTCTACATTTATTTAGACTTTTAGCACATACATTTACATTGTAATATAATGATTTTTTTTTACCTTGAATATCGCAAGCAGTTTTAGAGTTTGAACATCTCGGACCATTATTTATATTAGATGAATTAAAGAAAAACGTCATATTTTTAATGTTGATACTAGCATTTTCTATTGCTGGACCTTGACTGAAATTTGCATTTCCATCTGTCCAATGATTAAACATCACTCGGCTTGGTAAATTCAATACATTGGTAGTCATACGATAGGATTCGACACCATCCACATAAAATACAGTTAAATTTGGAAACCAATCAAAGCGATACTCATGGTAGTCCTTTGAAGGATCAAAATTAAGCTCTACATTACCATGTGTAAGCGAAGAAGCTCTACCATTTTCAAGTAATCCCGGATGCATAGCAAAATAAGCTTGCGAAGGGCTCACCGAGCTAAGCAATTCAATGTCAATTTCACCTTGGGTATTGTATAAAAACATGCCTGCAACTGTGCCATTCACCTTGGTAGCTCTCATGTAACTTTTAAAACTGCCATACAAGAAATCTTGTCGATTGGTGCCCACACCTCCACATTTGATCTTTTCTTCTGGCTTTAATTTGCTTGGATCAACTGTAACACTCACTTCTAATGATTCATCGTGAATCCACACATTTTCTTTTCGAAATACTCGGGGATAAGAATCATTGAATTTTGCATTAATTATATAATTAGAGAAAAACAATTCCTTGTATGCATAGAGTCGTTGTTGCTGCATATTTGGAGAGGTTCCATCATTTGTTTCAAAATTCATGTGCCACATTTCTGACCATGTTGCAGATGTAGCTGGATCTGAATAGCCACAATCACATTGTGAAAATGTTGAAATTTGGGCCGCCATTGCAGAATAGATATACAATAATACTATGAAAAAAATCATTTCAATGAATATAGAAATGTAAGAGAGAGAGAGAGAGAGAGAGAGGGAAAGTATATGTTACATTTGGAATATTTCCCTTTGATCTCATTTTATGATTTATTTATCCGAGTTGATTTTTTATACAATTGTATTCCATGATTTTAGGTTATCGAAAAAAAAAAAGCATTTTTAAATTGATTATGCAAATTTGTGCAAGAAAAAAAGTGTCAGGCAATTTAACTTGACATGATACATCGAATCAATCAAGTCAGTGACGGTATGAGTGAGAATATAATATAAACAAAAAGGTTATTATTTAACAACAAATAGAATCCAAGTTTTCTTTTTTTTTTTTTTTTTTTTTTTTTTTTTTTTTTTTTTTTTTTTTTTCCTTTTCCCTTTATTCTATATCTACTACCCGAGATTTTAAAGATATGAATAATTTCAAAAGTAGTGTTGTATTTATATGTATCATATTATACCAATCAATAGTATGTCATATATTTATCATGGTACTGTCTAGAATTTATATACATGTGCACCGCGTTATAAAGTTATATTAAATCTTGTGTAGAATAGTAATGATACCCATCTTGATAAGCCGGCTGCTTTTGGTCCTCGTCTTACAAAACATGGCATTATAGGCAAATTAGTATTAGCGCCAATCGAAAGCAATGAAGGTTGCTCACCTTGCGAATCTCAAGGGGAAAATTGGATTGCCATCGTTGAAAGAGGAGGATGTTCGTTTGTGGACAAGGTTAGATCACTACAATCTAGCGGAGCAAAAGCTGTAATTATCGGGGATCGACATTATAATGGATGGATAACCATGTATACTGCAGGTAAAAACTAAAACGACTCATCTTGTCGGTAAATAAGGCTAAGAATTCTTTCTCTTTAGATATTGATGCATCTGATGTGATTATACCAAGTGTTTATGTAGCACAATATCAATTCTTATCTTTGATACAGCATTTACATGATAAACAAAACTCTTCTGTCATTATAAGAATAACCAAAAACGAATTGTTTTCTTGGTAAGTTAAATCAAATGATAAATTTTTCTTATTAAAAAATTGATAACTGATTCTTATTTTATTATTAAAAAGTTCCTTATCAGATTTAATTTTATTTTTCGCTGTATTATTACCTTCAAGTATACTTTATGCATTGTATTTAACATGGCGAGTTCATCAGCAACGTCAACAACAAAGAGAAAATGATCGCATTGCATCTTATCAAACTAAAGCGCCAGCAGAATTAGTTTACAAACTGAAATCAAAGATATTTCATAAAGAAAACAAAAACGATGAGGAAGAAGAATGTATTATTTGTTTGGAAACTTATCAAGAGGGAGATATATTACGAAAATTACCTTGTAAACATGAATTTCATTCATTATGTGTAGATACATGGCTTATTACCAGAAAGAAATATGTAAGTTAAAGTTTTATGGAATTATGTTAATTTTGTATTTATGAGTATTATTATATAGTGTCCAATTTGTAAATTCGATGTATGTAAACAAGTGTATTATCAACCAAATGAAAGTACTCCATTATTGTTAGCTTAAGAAAAAAATATTTGTAAATAAAATTAGTGTGTTTGGTGTAAGTTGCGTGTCTGTATTATGTGGATGGGAGATGTACATTTCGTCTCGTTTGGTGTGTTTGTGTATATATTATATGTTCAGAAGAAGAAATCGCAAACATCTATCGTCTTTGTTGCGATGAAGATATTTGAGCGGCTTGTCTTCTTGCTGCTGCACCACCCTGTAAAAAATTGTTTAAATAAACGGAGTTTGCATGAATTTATCTAAGAAATTTACCTTCATGTTAAGGAATTCTGATTCCAATTCTTCTTCTTCTGTTGTCGAAGGTTGTGCATGAATATTATGTGGTGTAGCTTGTCTCTCTATATATCATGTATTAATGTTTTATTTTCTATTTCTGGTTTAATTAGTAGTACCTCTTCTACGTCTCTCTTGACGAGATGGTGATGCACTATTATGCCTATCGAAAGGTGTTCTCTTTCTTAGACTACGTTTAGTATGAATTCGAGCATATGCATCCTTAAATAAGTCCTGCACATCAAATTCATAATCTTCTTTGTCTTCTTTAACTTGCTTTTTTCTATCGTCAATAGCTTGTAAAACAAGATCATGGAGATTGTGTCTTTCAGTCTATCAAATCAGGTTAATAACAATTAAAATCGAATCAAACTAACTTACCTCAAATTCATCTTGTATTAAATTCATTTCTTGATCATATTGATGTTTACTCAATGACAATTCATAATTTTTGAAAAACTCTGCATAATGAATTGTCTGTTCGCGGCGCATTTCAATATCTGTTATTGTTTCTGTAAATGTTGAATGCGTGCCTTTAATTACAAAAAAAAAAAAAAAAAAGCAACATTAAACGATCTGTTCATTTTTCATTCGGCTACTAAAAAAAAAAAAAAAAAAAAAAAGCCTTCAAAATTTTACTTTCATTACCTTCTTGAATCGTTCGAATTTCTTCTTGCAAGGATTGCAATTTCTCCCGATAAATTCTATTCAAAATTAAATAAATAAATAAAAAGAAGAAAATAAAAAAAAGACTCTATCAAATACAATGAAAAACTTACTCATCACATTGTTCCCAAAATTCACTGTCCATCCATGTCATTAAATCATTGAATTCCCGGATCCGACGTAACATCTTGTTCTCTTCTATTGGTTCTATAAAGCAGTTTTTTTTAAGAATTTGGATCCAATGACGTGTTTAATAATAAGATTAATCGTATAATTTACCTTGCCAACGATGATGTTGTTGGTTACTATGCTGATCTTCATAAATGTAATCATCTTGTTGTTGCAATTTTTGCTGAGGTTGTGGGGGTAATGGCGGTTGTACAACAGATTTAGTGCCACCATGATGAATTGGTGCTGGTGGTGGTGGTGTAGTATGGTTAGTATTGGAATTAATAATATTAGTATGATGTTGAGCTTGAGGAGGGGGAGGAATAGATAGAGAAGGACCTTGCTGATGTTGTTGTTGATGCGATTGCAGTGGAAGATGTTGTTGTTGTTGAGGTAGTGCATGTTGTTGATAAGTTTGAACAGGAGCAGTTGATGGAGGTGGAGGCGGAGGTAGATGCTGATGTTGAACTTGAGAAGGAGGAGGAGGAATATGATGCTGATGTGAGGGGGGAGCTTGCATCATAGAGTAAGATGGTGGCTGTTGCTGCTGTTGCTGCTGTTGTTGCTGTTGAGGTTGCCAGGCAGATGAATGATACGGATCCATATAACTTCCGTCTTGCCAACTAGGAGGAGGCGGCAATGGTTGAAGAGATCTATATTGGTCATTGCGTACATCATAAGGTGGTTGATATCTATTACTGTAATATTCATCCCTTGTCATAGGTGGAAGTGAAGGTGGGACAGAAGAATACATGTAAGGCAAAGGTGGTGGTAGCATGCTACTGTTGCTAGAGGGTGGAGAAGGTCGCGTATAATAATAGTCTCCTTGAGGCTGTGGAGGTTGATTTGTTTGTTGTTGAGATTGTTGTTGATTTGAAGGAGGAGGATATGGTTTAGTCAATTGTGGAGTAGGTACTGACGACGATGATGTTGATGATGTTGTTGCTGGTGGAGTGTTATTATTTGGTGTTGGTGGATGCGAATCTGCACCAGCCTGTGCAACAATAAAGCCAAACTGAGGCAACATTTTGTATTATAAGATTTCTTAATTTAAAATTGTTGCTTCTATATTTTTTTTTCTCAGTGAATTTGCGTATAATTTATAAACAAATATGTATCAAATCTAGAGATAAATAGATTTTTTTTTGCTGTTAGAAAATGAACAAATCAAAAGAAGAAAAAATAAAAATTTGAGTAGAAAGAAAAGATGTGAGAAGAAGGGAAGAAAAAGGAATTGCACAGAGAAAAAGCAATTATTAAAAAGGTGGAGATTTTTTTTTTTTTTTTTTTCATTCAAATATCATTGGAAGATACAAATAAAAAAGTCCCTTTTTTGTATATGTTTCTATGTCTTTTTGTGCCATTTTACAATTTTACTCAAGTTACACAAACCGTAAAAGAGTTTTTCTCGTTATCAAACAAAAGAATATATCAACCAAAAATCAAGATTTAAATTCTTTGGTATGATTCAAGTGAAAAAAAGAAAGAGAATCTAAGTTAAGCAATCTATGTCCTAGGCTCATGTTTATTCAGTTTTAAATAGCTTATTACTCGGAGATTCATTGTGGACCTTGTTGGTTGAGGTTGCTGTAGTTGTTCTTTTGCTTTAACTTTGAACTCCATGTCGGATGAAATTTTGTCCATAAAATCCATTAAAAACATGTGTCTTTTATATTAAATAATAATGAAGCTAATACATTATTTATAAGGATATAAAAGCTTGATTTTGAATTATTGAAATTCAACAAAATAAAAAAAAAGTGTATGGCCCCTACTTGGTCAGGTGCAACTTGTGATTCGATGACATTTTGGGTGAATGCAATCAAATAACCGGGTTTAGTGTATTGACGGATCTTGTGCAACTATTTCTATTTTTAGTAAAAAGCAAAATGTACAGTGGTAAAATATGCCAAATCTGCTGCTATTACTGCATTAATGAAAATCATTTTATGTCGATGGATCCATATCATTGATCAATTTCTAATTTTTAGATTCAAGTTTTTTATTCGTCAAAAGAGAAAACTATCTTGTTTTCAAAATAATAACCGGCCACTATGGCATTAATCTAAACTACTTTAATATAATTTATACAACACCAGATATTTAAAACAACGTTCTAAATAAGCAATTACTTTGGTAATGCGAAATACATTCCGTTTGTTTACATATTCAACTAAACGCGGCTTGTATTTGTGTTTAGTTTAAGAATTATTTTGATACTTTAAAACCTTAAAATATATGCTTCAAGTACTTTATATGCTTTATAAATATATTAAATTAATTTAAATATTTTTTTTTTTTTTTTTTTTTTTTTTTAAGTGATGCTGAATCCATTGAGCATTCATTTGCTTTCTGAGGACGCAATTTGCTTATGTACCTGACAATGCACTGAGTACAAAAACAAGTATGTTTTCATTGGTGCGGAGACTACACTATAAGGATTTATATTACATGCAGCATTTGCTCGACTTTTTGTTGAAACTTATAGATTCAATAAGCTTTTGCCTGCCGTAATGAAGCTTTAAATTGGTTACTTGTTTTTTTTCATTTAGATTTGAATACGGTATACATAAAAATCATTAATTGAGTTTTAGTAGATAAAATAAATATTTAGATATTTAGATATTTAAGTACAGCAATTGAGCATATTCTCGGATTCTGGAATCTAATGTCGCTTTGTTTTGGTATTTATATACACGTGAAACTTGCCAAAAAAAACTTTGAAAATAAGTAATTAGCTTGCTTAGATGTAAAAATAAGGCGAAATCTGTTACGTACTGCTTTTTGTGAACTAGCTATTGAAAAACATCAAAAAATGACAAATTTCAACCAAGAAAACTGATATCTTATCCGTATATTATGTAATACTTGTTAATCTGAGTAACTACAAATCCTGGTACCTTTGAATTAAGCTGTATTGAGTGATATTTCTTAATTAAACACCGTTTAATCATAGCTCATCAAGTTAGTTATCCACATCACAAGTTAAAACACTTTCAGCAATAACTCAAATAGATAAAAAAAAATATGTTTATATCTTTGTAAGGCAAATTTGTTCATTGCAAATTTGATCCACATTGCAATTATCTCAACACGGTTTAAAGTATTGATGCAATGCAGTAACGGCATGGAATGTAAACAACAAGAATAACAACAATAGATACAGATATCTGGCATATGGATCATCCGTATACTTTAGTATATAAAATAGTATTTTATTAAATTATTTAATTGTTAGATACCATATTCAAATTTGTAATTAAATAAAATAGTTTACTACCGCATTTTCTGTTGTTGAAATTAATACAATGCCCAATTTCAGGTTGTGTATTGATCATATTGTTTAGATCTTCCCCATATTTACATTATTAAATTAAAAAAGAAGACAATTTATTCATCAGTAGTTGTAGATGGTGCATAAACATGTTTACCTCTTTGTTGATAACTTGTCATGCCTTTACCACTGCCGATAACACCAACTGTCATAAATATATTAGTGTCACATAGCTAAACAAAGTTTCATTTATAACAATACCTTTTCCTTCGGGATTATCAGGAGTCTTGAAGATACTCTTTTTATTAATCACAGGTGCAGCTTTCTTTTTCTTACTGCCTCCAGTAGCAAAATTTAACCAAGCATTCTTTTTATTTTCAAATTCTGCAGCCTTCTTCTTCTTTGTTCCTGTTGGTGCTGCTGTTGGTGTTGATGCTGAAGATGATGTTGAAGATGAAAAGGTTGTTGTGTCCTTCTTTTTCTTTTTAGGTTCACCTAAAACATTTTCAAATACACCAGCTCTTTTCTTACTTTGGATTGGTTTAATGTCTTCTGCTTTGACAAATTCTGCTTCGGAATAACCTTTGAATTTAACTGAAAATACTTGATCAGCACCACCAATGGCTGTAATGGTTGCTTTATAAAATTCTCCATCTCCCGACCAACGTGCCATTACCTCTTGATCTACTGAAAACTCATGAGTCTTGAGCGCTGTTGCAGTGTTGTTAGTAGTACTGGGTGTTGATTGATATTGATGTGTTTGAGTTTCTTTCTTCTTTGGAGATGCAGGCTCAGCAGCTGCTTCAAACATGGTAATTAACTCTTGTAAATCATTTTGAAGTTTCTTTAATTCTTCATTTTCAGGGTCTGATTTTAAAGCAAGTTCAACTTGCTCTAATTGAAACTTGTAGGATTCAATTTCTTCGGCACTCATTGTATTGTGTTTTTTCGTATATAAAAGTAAAAAGTTGAAATATTCTGTCGTGTCCTAATAAAAAGTGATGAAAAATTACGAATGTTTACCATTAAAAGCAGTCCAGATGTTTCTTCAAGACTTCCAAATATACAATATCGGGTTGTTCCAGAGGCCACTTCTAATTTCAGTGCTCATATCATAACAAACCAAGTATTCTGCGTGATTGCTACAATCCAGACGTAATACAAGCACTTTTGGTTCTGATTTATAAATAATATGGATTGTAAAAGTCCTTGAACTTTTAGATTGGGTTGAATGCTATTTTTTAAATTCAATGCATAATTCATGATGTGTACCATTAAACCAATTTGTTTGATATTTTGAAAACAGCATTGCATATATTATGGCTTTAAAAATTAATTTATGTAAACGAGTTTAAAGCATTTATTATATTTGGGAGGGGGGGGGTTTCTTTTATTAATTTCTGTAAGCATAAAAAATCATGAATAGTTGGCCATTTAATCAATCAGATATGATCCTACCAATTTAGAACATTTTTCAAACCATGATATTTATCATGCAAATCACGCAATACTGCATTTCATGCGTCTATTAGCATGCTACTATTGAATCATAGAAACATAATTTCATTATATTCATATAATATCCATATGCTCATTCTGTAATTATATTAACGTTCACATTTTACACTAATTCAACTAGGGTATAATCCCTTTCTCTCTCTCTCTCTCTCTTTATATATATATATATATAAGCTGGTATAAAACAGTAATTTTCATTTGAATGATCTCTATACGTTTACCTTTCGATAAATGAAAATACGCGGCATTACATTTATTCTGTGTCATGTATTTGTTACTATAACGCTCACAATTTGCCTGGCTTTTATTTTTGTTATCTCGCTGGATTCTAGCTGCATTTTGAAAATATACTAATACATTACATAGTTGAGATTGGCTAGGTATAAACCGACCAATACTATATCAAAATTCAAAATTTGTAGTAATGTAAGATAAACAACTTTTCAGAAACCACAAAGTGGTTATCTGGTTTTTACGATTTAACCAGAAAATAAATAATGGAATACTAAAATTATAACACTGGATATCTTTACAGCTTTAGTATATACTTTGAAACTTACAGTCCATTTGGATCAATATTCATTGAGCAAAAAAGACTTTTTCTAGACAATTTATTATTTTTAAAAATGTGGTGTGCTTAAACCTTTCTAAAATAATGGGCGTTTTTAATGAAATCAATATACATTATTCATATTATTACTGCACAGCATTAAGTGCAACTTGAAAATTCAATTTTGAGCCATTATTTGATTTTATAGAAAATTTTCAAAGAATATTTGAAACACTTCACATAAAATGGCTTTAAAAAGTGCGAGCTTTCATTTCTCCATTTTCGCAGTAACTCGGTAAAGCAAAAGTGATTTTGATTTTGTAGATCAACACTATGTATACCTAGCAATGCAATGGGATCTCATTTGAATCCATATTCTGCAAGAACTGGTGAGTTCACTGACCTTAATAGGTGTAAATAGCAGGTAACCAACTTGCTGTTCAACTTTATCTAATGCACAATGACTTACGAAAGCTGATATCAGAGAAGCGGGTATTATCTATTCATACCAATGTCTATGTAGAGTGGCAGCTTACTTGTTCAATATTCAGAGACTGCATTTTTTGATTGTTTCTAATACGAGTGCACAGCAAGATATAGGTGCACTTTGGTGATGATTTTCTCAACACGCTCAGCAGGTTATGTAAGTTTTTCTTTCATAATGCCATGCCCGATATGTGTAACTAAAGTCATGTAAAGTCAAGAGTTGTTTGGATTGGGGATTTGGCGAGATAGGGTTTTTGTTACCAGTTTTTCGCGGTTGTAAAAAGTAGGTTTCGAAGGGCTTTCAAATTTTTTCGTTCAATATTGGGTCTAATCTTGTCAAATCTTCAACGAGGATGTACCTCTCCTTCAGGGGCCATTGATGATAGCTCGAAAATAGAAAGTTTAATAATAATATATTGGTACATTGGCTTAATATTGACCAAATTGGTCTAAAATCGTTTGAAAAAATTTGAGTACCTAAATTGATGTGCTAATTTTTTGTAATCACAAGATGAATTCCATTGGAAGCAGTTATACTGTTTTTGTTTCATCAAAAAATATTGGTTTTTCGTCAAGATAATCCAAATAATAACTCATTTTACAGCTTGAAATCTATCATGACTGAGCTCCAAAATCGATTTGACAAATTGATCCAAAAATGATCCAAAAATGATTCAAAAAACAAAATTGTCTAATATCTCATGAACTGCAAAATTAGTTGAAATAGTGTATTAAATGGCTCTTGTACAGTTTTAAAAGTTGCGTTTAACTAAATGCAAATTAAATAAATGTTTTACATTAAATTTTGCGTAAAATGAGCTTGAAGTTTTAAAGGTTTTTTAAAGATACACGCTACTTTTTATATAAACATTTTAAATTTAAATAGTTGATAAAATGCAAGACAAAATTACCTATTGATCTAGCTATTGGAGAACTTTTTAGCTAAATTTTTCATAGAGAAAACAAAACTTTTGTCAACTTTTTTTCAAACCCAAAATTTGAAAGGAGGGTATACTCGTCTTTTTTGGAGGCTAAATTAGGGATATTTTTTTTTTAAGTATTTTGAAAATATCTTGACGAAAAATTAATATTTTTAAAAAAAATAAAATGGGCATGACAGGGCTCATTAAATTCTACAACATAAGCAGAGAACAACTGTTACTTAATTTGATAAATATTTTGAAATCTACTACAAAAAATGTCAAAAAAGTACAAAAAAAAAAAGTGCCGAAAAATTTTTTATACTTAAATATGTTATAAAGAGCTTTAAAATAAGTAACTTTTATTATCTAAAAGTACTAGCATAGCTTAATGTTTTATAGAGATATTAGAGCTCAAAGTTTTTAATTTTTACTAGTAAAATAAGTGTAAAATCTGAAGCATTAGCAATGAAAAACGTTATACCAACTGCAAAAAATAGGATATTTCTGGATTCTTATTTTTGGATTAGAGTTGAGCATCTCAGGTACATTGGTGCATAGTTTTTTCTTGGCGTTATCTTGTGAAAAAAAAAAAAAAAAAAAAAAAAAGATCAGGGATGAAAACTGAGTCCCAATTCGTAAGGAAAAAGCATTGAGTTTTACTTGCTTTTGAGACTTTTGTAAGTTGTAAAAAAAAAAAAATTGGAAATAGGTAGCATAATACAATTAGCTCACATCTATTTAGCGCAGTCTAGAGTGTATATAGCAAGTATTCAGTATGAGGCTATTCGTTATTGAAAAGAGGGTATACCTCGGGTTGTAAGCTTGAAAACTATGAAAATTGAAATTTTCGAAAGTCCATCATCTAAATCTACAGAGTGTAACACTACTAAGGTGAAATGATTCAGGGCATTACAGAAGGTCGACATGTTGTTAACAATAAAGAGTAACAAAGTGAAGCTGTATATAATCTAATAAGTAGAATGCAATTTTTTGTCATAGAAAATGTCCCTGAGTAGAGCAAAGCCTTAATCTTAGTACACCATTGCAACAAAGGCTGCTCTAGCACTTACAATACCCCGTCCATTTCATGCCGTCTGCGAGCATTTTATCATTTAGTGTGTTGACATTATCATTATTACCGAGCAGCAGACTTATTAAACATTTCCGTCGTTAGCACTAGCTCACAGGTGAAGGTTCAAGCCAAATATTTGAATGTTTGGATTCACAGTTTATCAAGGAGTAAAAATAATACTGAAAAGTGCATCAAAAAATATTGTACGTATAGCTCTTACATTATTTATTGTTCATTAATTGGATCAGGAAATTTTTCTTGTAAATTTCGTTGATATATAGTATTTGGAACAATAGAATTCAACAAGACGTGATGCTACTATATAACCATATCTTTATAAACTTGATCAATGCCTTGTAGACATCGTTTCTAAGGAATTAGATTTAATGTATTTACTTTAATTGGGTGACTGTTGCGACCTTTTCAAAATACAGTAATTTTGACAACCTGTATAAATTAAAGGGCGGGGGGTTGGACCTCAATGCAGACTCGTATTTATTTACTTTTTTTTTTTTTTTTTTTTTTTTTTTATACTTCAAAATGCTTAGAACAATTTTGAATACAAGTTTACGTAATGGTAGTATTAGATCTGTGCTGCCTTTACAAAGATCATTATACTCCACATCATCAAAACCTTTCACTACAATTGATAAGGCCGAGGTTCAAAAGTTCAGCGATAAGGCAGCAGAATGGTGGGACCCATCTGGTGAATTTTCCATGTTACAATTATTAAATCCACCTCGGGTATCCTATGTACGTGATCAATTAGTTGGACCAGATAGTGAGGCATCTAAAAGTGGAAAACCATTCGCTAATATTCGTATGTTGGATATTGGTTGCGGTGGTGGTTTGTTATCAGAGGTATTACAGATTAGAAAAATGTCTTGATTTACAATGCTAAATTTTTGTAGTCTTTGGTACGTTTAGGTGGTGATGTAGTAGGAGCAGATGCTTCAGAAGACAATATTAAAATGGCTAAATTACATGCCCGCAAAGATCCTAGTCTGTGGCGAGGACCAGGCAAGATTGATTATCGACATTCTACAGCCGAAGAAATTTTGCAAGGAGGTGAATTATTTGATGTTGTATTAGCCATGGAAATCATTGAGCATGTCAACCAGCCCTTGGAGTTTTTAAGAACTTGCGCAAGTTTAACTCGACCTGGTGGCGATTTGTTCTTGTCTACCATGTCTCGTACACCAGTAGCTTATGCATTAACAGTGGTGTTGGCAGAAAAGGTGTTAGGTATGGTACATGATGGAACACATGATTGGAGTAAATATATCAAAAGTAGAGAATTACGTGAAGCCATTGAATCCTTTGGTGATGAATGGGAAGTCAAAGATGTGCGTGGTATTTCTTGGGACCCATTGGATCGTGAATGGAAAGTTGCTGAGCGCAATGGGTTAGTTGGCATTGGTGGTTTTGAATCATTAGAAATTAATTATATTATGAGAGCATCCAAAAAAATGTTACAATAAAAAAAAACAAAAGGATTTAATTAATAATAATGATAGTAATAATAAATGATAGAGATATAATATAATTTGGTTAAACAGCGGCAACAGCAACAGCAGGTGAATCAGGTGATGGTTTTGATTCCTGGTTTTGTTGTTTTTGAAGAGCAATAGCTTTAGAAAATGCAGCAGCAGCAGTTAAATCACCAGCAGGAGACTTTTTACTAGCAGAAGCAGATGCAGTTTTTAATCTATTCATTGCACGAATAGCACCAACAGCACTCTTCAATGTTCTACGAGGATTGAAATTCTCGCGTACAGTATCCAAAATATCAATATCATTGATATCACTACTAGTCATCCAGTCATGTTTCATTGCTGCTGTAGCTGTTAATCTTTTCTCAGAATCTAAAGTTAAAAGACTACGAATGAAATCTTTAGCTTCGATTGAAATGTTTCTCCAATATCTTTCGTGGAAATCATAACGAGCGTGAGTAATTTCATCAATTAATTCCACTTGATCTTCGGCTTGGAATGGTTGATAACCACATAATAGTGTATAAGTAATGACACCAACAGCCCACATATCGATTGGCGGACCATAACCTTTTTGAGCCAATACTTCTGGAGCTATGCATAATTGTTAAATTATATATAATTTTGCATTTTAAAAAAATAATTAAATTCTCACCAACATAACCAGGTGAACCGCAGACAGTTTCTAATGCAGATGTTTGAGAACTTGTTTTTGCAATACTATAAATCATTAAATAGTTAGTTTACCAGCCACAAACATATACACAAGGTTTATTTAATGTTACCCAAAATCACAAATAACTAAGTCGGCATCAGATTCAGGCGTTTTAAATAATAAATTTTCGGGCTTCATATCTAAAATGCACTTCATTAAACCGATGATTTCAGCCCCATTTCAATGTAACTTTCTTACCTCTATGAACAATGTTATTTTGATGTAAATATTCCAAACCTGTTAATACAGATTTAATGACTACAACAGCATCTTTTTCTGTGAATTTTCCTCTGTCAAACAATCTCTCAAATAACTCTCCACCAGTAGCTCTGTAATTATAAATTAGTATTGGTAATACAAAAAGTATATAAAAACGTGCTTACAATTCAAAAACAAGATAGAATTTATCTCTGTTAATTTTTAATGTGTTAGAAATTCTGTTTCAATTTTGCATTTAATGAAAATAATTACCTAGATTCAAATGTATCATAAAATCCAATGACATTTGGATGTGATAATTTACTCAATACATCAACTTCATCTTTCACCATATCAAAATGATTCTTGACATTTCTTTTAGGAATGATTTTGATAGCTACTTCTTTACCATCGCTAACTCGAATTGCCTTTTTTACTGAACCAAAAGAGCCGCTACCTATATATTTGATATGAGTTTTTTTTTTTTTTTTTATTTTTTTTATTTTGAATTGAATACAAAAATATTACAACAATACCTAAAACTTCAGAGAATGTATAATTTTTCTTTTTATCATAGGAATCTGGTTGTTGAACACCGCCATGAACAATAGTATCAAGTGCTTTGAAAAGCCCCATGTTTTTTTATTTATAATTAAGAAGTGAAAGAAAAAGAGTTTAATGAAGATGACCCAGAGCCGATCTATGAAAAAAAATAAAAAGACTATTTTTATTTTTAGCTTATATTCATATTCTTTTATACAAAGTAAGGTATTGAGCCAATTAGAAACCTGGCCCCTGCTCTTCGAGGTGTCCTAAAATAGAAAGCATGTTACTCAGCGCCGCACCACAACATTGACAGTATAATGCCTTAAAGCGTAATAGGTATGTTGCTTTGTGTGTTTTATGGTGATAATTATAATCAATTATTGGAATTGTATAATAACTAATTATTTCAGGTTTCATCATAGTGCATTATTGTTGTAATAAAGCCTCAAACATGCGCAAACATGTACAAGCCCCGCCTATCTTTCTTCATTTCAAAATGTAGATCTTTCTTTTTAGTAGATTTCATTTATAAAACTTGGCACTGGTGTTTCCCTTGATTATAACATCAACTAGGCTTTTGAAACAGATGCTTTCTTTAACCTGACCTGATAAATTAGCCCCCAAAATATGTGCATGCAATTGTTTTTCACAACTTTCAAACTTGGCTTACTGTTCATGATTAACATTCTTTGATCCAATAAAAACCCTTTATCAAAAGGTTATAGATTTTTAAGAGATGCTTCAAGATAAATTATAATAGAGTGTTTATTAGAAATAGCCAATAAATTTGCCTAAAATATAGATTACTGTATTGTGTTACTTGTAAATTGAAGCAAACCAAGCATTTACACAATCTGATGACCCTACAAATTTGAGTAAATAAGTCAATATTTTCGAGAAAAAGTACAAAGCTGTGAGCGTCTCTCAATCCTCTAAATGATTTAGTCCATTTATCAACTAATATATTAGTATAATAAGCCAAATATGCGTAAATATGCGCAAATTAAAGACATTTTTTTTCCCATTTTATTCGTATTTTAGTTTATTTCACCTGGTAAAGTTAAATAATTCTTATTTAAGTATAAACGCAAGATATTCAGTATTTGTAAATTTGATAATGTTAAGTATTGTTTGAAGTGTATTTAGATTTTTTTTTTTTTTTTGTTATAAAGTTGTTATATATCTTCCTTTGCAATTTAATTTTGAAACGTTGATACTTTTTTCAAATTTCATACTCGTATTAAGATTGTTTTGTACTTTTTCAATTATTTGCTGCAAGCAAAAAAAAAAAGAAAAAAAAAAGAAACATTAGCAAAAGGTCTTCTCCGCATATTATATTTTTCTTTTTTTTTTTTTTTTTTTTCTACCCACAATAATACCTTTATACAACTATCTAAATCATAATGTCACAAGAATTGTAAGTTGTATTGTATATAAAAGAAGCTAATTTTTAACAATTTAAATAGAAAGCACCAACAAATAAATGCTTTATTACAACAAAACCCTTCAACAGTTACAGTTGTAGATGGTCAAATATACGAGATACCACTTCAACCTCAAGATAATATATTTTTACTCGTTAATTTACCCAGTCTTTTCCCAGAAGAACCACCAGTAATTACGTTATCACCAACAGGAATGAGACATCCTTGGATAGAAGGCGATGTTATTATGCACGATGCTTTACCAAGTTGGACCCAGCAATCTAATTTAGGTGTCTTGGTTAAAGATATTCGTGAAGAGTTTACAAAACGACCTCCTGCCAAGAAAAACGAGCAAAAGGAAGATGGGTAATTATAGATTTTGTTCTTTTGTTTTTTTTTTGCTAAGCAAATACAAATATGTTAAATATAAATATCTAGTTATAGTGTTCGTCCACCACCACCTATTCCTTCTGCTTCCAATTCATCTACTTTACCAATGAATCCAGAATATAATGCAATTTCGAAATTAAGGTAAGTTTAATGGTGGTGTTTAATAGATTTTGTATTAAAAGAAAAAAATAGCCCTGAACAAATGGAAGAATTACTTGCTAATGAAACAGCATTTGATATATATTTTCATTCTCTGGAAAGAGTAAAGAATCTCAGAACTTTCCAAGAAGAATTGTTGAGTGGAAATGAGCAACTTGCCCGTAAGTATATCTGATTAATGCAAAATTGGATTCATTACTGATTTCCAAACTAGATAAAAACTTGAGTAAAGAAGATCAATTACTCAAATTACGATCTGAAGTCGAGAATTTGCATGGACAATTCAAACTGGATAAACTCGAATTTGAATCAAAGGAAAAATTACAGCAGGAAGCGTACAATGTAAATGTGAATGTATGTGTATTTTTTTGACTTGTTCATTAATATCATGATGTAGAGATTCTCCTCTTCTACAGTTTTAACTAGATTAAAAGCAAGTGTTTATGAATCAGACGAATTATCAGAATCAGTAGCGCAAAGTTTTTTGGATGGAAATCTGGATAACGATAGTTTTGTTAAACAATTTAGAGAATTTCGTAAAGTGTATCATTTGAGAGCTAGTAAATTGGAAAGAGCACAAAAAGACAATCTTTTTGTTCCTTATTAGAAACAATATTTTATGCAACCCACCTGACTGGAACATGCCCCCAGTTTCGATGATTTTGTTTCGTATCAAATAAATTTATTTTTCCTTTTTTTTTATTATTATTATTCTCGTTTTCTCTTTATCTTGATATCATTCTAACAAACTATAATGCGGATAATATTGGCTGAATCTGGCCAAGAATTTGAATTAAATAATTCATTTTCAAAAACCAAAAGTTTACAAGAGTATGTTTTGTGTTATTTACATATATATAAAAAAAAAAAAAAAAAAAAAAAAAAGAAGAAGAAATTAATTACTGCGATCATTTTTCGTAAATAGTCTAGCACAATTAAAACAAGACATCGAGAATAAAGTTCATATTAGTGCCATAGATCAAATTTTATTAACAGTAAATGGAATACAAATCAAAGATACTTTCTTAGAAGAACAAGATGCATCAACCATAGTCTTGTTTAATCGCCGTTTATTACAAGATCCAAAGCTTGTGAACTTACCTGAATTAAGTCTGGTTACAAATGAAATGATACCAACATTTGCAGAATTAGAAAGTATGATTTATGCTTTTGAGACAGAGCCGGAAAAAGAAGAAAAAATGAAAACATTGTTGAGAGATATTAGTCAGGTAGGAAAGTCAATTGTCTAAATGACACTGCATTTAATTTACTGATACACAATCTGCAGACCGTCATCGAGACATGTCAGCATAGAAAAGCCTTTATAGAAAAACTGGCTCGAGAAACAAGTGGACAAACCATTGCTCTTGAAGCAGCATTATTCAATCTAGAGTCTCATGTCAAGTAAATAATAATTTGCAGAAAATATTATATAGTTATACTAATTCAAACTAGAAATGCTTATCAAAACTTCGGTAAATTTGATCGTATAGCCCAACGAGAATTCTCCAAACACACAATTGTTATTGACCAAATAGCCAATGATTTACAATTACTCGTTTCTACGGCAATTCATCCTCGAATACTAATACAAATAAAAAATTCTCAGGGCACAACCTTGGATACATTTATACCAATTGACCTAATGGAGCAACAACAACAACAATATAAAACATTGCAAAAACAGTATCATGATCTTGCACAGGCCACCATGGCGCAACGAAACAAAGTGGATTACTTAACGCAGCAGACAGCTCATGTGGGCAATACAAATCGAACTGCATATGAAATGATTGTAACTAAAGTAGAGAAATTAGCACTGGATTCAGCACAGGCCATGCGAGCATTAATGGGATGTCAAAAAAAGATGGAATTAAAGGGGCAGATCAGAGATTCTTGCAGATCAATGTATCGTCATCAAGAAATACTATGCGATACTGAAAAGATGATTTCACAGCAGAGACAATTAGCATTACAAGGATTTGTAAGCTGCATGCAGCATATTAGTAAAGTAGAGGAATCTGTAGCTCACATTTATCCGACACTGGCCGAATTAGAAAAGCAAATGAAAGGATTAAGATTGAATATTGAGAAAAAGACCAGAGATAATTTACCCAGAAGAGTCATTGTTGGTTATGTAAGTCTTTTTTTTTTTTTTTTTTTTTTTTTTTGTCATTTCATAAGAGATATAATGGCAAATAAAGCTTATATATAATTTATAGGGGCTGCTATTGATTGAAATCTGGAGAAGAGACAGATATTCTGAAATTGTGACAAAAAATGCTAGTCTATTGGGTGATTTATTTAGTCATTTTGGAAAAAGAGAAGAAAGATATAGACAGCATTTTAATCAGCAAGTGAAATATTTAACAAAACAAGACGAAACAATTGAACAGCAAGCTATTTTATTACCTTTTGAGATGCAGGGTATGCTTTTTTTTTTTTTATTGTTATACATAAATTAATACATATATTAATATTTATGTATTAGATATTAATGATTTGCCTGTGATTTGCAAGACATCAGCTGCCTTAGTTCAATCCAATTTTTTACCTACTTCTATAACCAGAAATCAGATTGAAGGCGAGTTGATTATGCTGATAGCCTTATTAAGTTGTACACTAAAATATTCTTTTATTGTAGGCTTCATTCAATCAATTCAATACCAAGATGTACACTATCAATTACGCCGTAAATTCGACAGAGAAAGTAAACGGTTGAATAAAGGACTTTCTCTATTAGGTAAAAACCACACACTCCTTAATGATGTAATAATAATATTTGTGCTGATATGAAAAGCTGAAGCAGGATTACCAGGTGGACCAGATAGCAGTATGAACCAAAAGGTAAGGTGTGACAATAACACTGTTTGCATGAAATTCAGCTGATTGATTGGAAAATGGTTTCTTGTTATTGTTTATACATATATATTTATATGTTGTTAGATTATTACTTCTATTCCCCTTTCACCTTCAACATCTTCTACCACAACTACTACTACAACTGATTACATAACTGACATGAAATTAGCTTCTCCTCCTACAACAACAAACGCTATCTTTCAAAAAGATTGGGAATCGGAAAAAGCATCTGTAAGTGTAAAATTCATGCGAATCTTAATTGTGATTAACAATTATTAAATAGATTCTTCGTCAGTTGCAGGAATATCAAAATTATATTGATGATATTCGTACAAAGCATGAAAATGACAGAATAAAATTCGAAAAAGACAAGAAAAGTGTATGCTGATTCTGCTTATTTTGCCATTTTTTTTTAAAAAATGCTAAATTATTCTTAAAATAGTTATTGAGAGAATTGTATTCCAAAGATAAGAAAATAGAAGAAATTAAATCATCTTATGAGTCAAAGGTTTGTTGGTTACATATTGTTTAAAACAAAAACTAAAAATATATTACAGATCGAAAATATTGAGAAAAAATGTCAACAAGCCAAACATTCATTTCAAAACCAATTGAAGCAATTACAAAGTCAACACAATCATGCATTAGAAACCGAACAAACTACTTATAAAAGAAGACTTTCGAACTTCTACCAAAGAATCAATGATAGAGATGAAGCGATTACTCAATTGGAACAATCATTAAGAGAGACAAAAAGTGCTCCAACTTCACCTACAATTGTTTCATTCAAATTAACTGTACCTCAAGAGCAATACGATCGAGATGTTTCCAGATTACAACTCAAAATTGATCAGTTAAAGAAACAGCCATCTGTAGATTTGAAATCTCAATTAACTGTACGAAATGAAGAAATTAAAGAGCTCAAATTTACTATCGCTACTTTGGAAGCTAACCTAAAGGAAGCAAATGCAAAACTAGCCCAGATGACAGCAGGAGAAGCGCGGCTCAAGCAATTAGCTGTGGCAGAAAATGCACAAATGATGATGCATGCCGAAGCAAGAGTAGAAAACCTTGCTGCTGAGCATAAACAAAGCATAATTGACTTGGAAGAAGAATACGAAAACGAAAAGCGAGTGCTACAAATTAAACATCAAACTGAATTGGATCAGGTCAAACAAGAAATGCTGGAAAAGCAACAGACTTTGCAAGAAGAAGTTGAAACACGTATTGATGTAGAAAAAGAAAATTGTATCCAGAAATTGAATGATTTGGAATTAAATTGGAAGGAGAAATTTAGTTTGAATCAACAGCAATATGAACAAAGATTTGATTTGTATAAACAACATAAAGCACAATTATTGAATGAGTTTAGCAAATTCAAACGAGAAGCTAATATAAAGCAAAGAGAGCTTATTAACGTAAGTTGAAATATGATTTGTATATTCAAATTAAACCAACACATTGCTACATATAGTTATACAAAGAACAGAATTCTGCTAAACACTTAGCTAAGGATCTAGTTTCTATCTCTAGCCCGCAGCAACAACAACAAAATAATCTTGATGATATATCTTTGCTTGATTTGCTCAAGAGAACTCTTGGTAATATCACCTCGTTACAAACCAAAAACAGTATGATGGAACAATCAATGGACTCTCCCTATATGATGAGTACCAGCTATGGCTATTATTAAATCTACATAATTACTTAAATATTTATTATATATCTCTACTACCCTTTAAGCTAATATTATTATATATATCATGTAAATAAATTTAACACAATATCACTTTCATATGCTGTATTTTTTAATTAGTCGCTCTTTGTAAATCAGAGAATTGATCAATTTTGATCGCTACTATATTAAAAGAACTGTTTTATCGTCTTAATGATGACCATATTAAAGCAGCTATAATTGTAATTCTGTCTATCATTGTGAGTGTTTATTCATATATATATATATATTTTTATTTACAATTAAAAATGTGGATTTGGGGTAAATCACCCATTAAGAAAACATGCTAGATGAAATCTCCATTATAACCAGGAACCTTTTCTTTTAATAAGATTCTCTGTGTAATGACATAAATATTCCTGGCTTTATTTTCTAAAGCTGCAACACCATGAATATTACCTGTAATACCAAAAAGTACATAAAATTGCCCCTTTTATTCCTTGTTTTTCGACATCAGGACTTGCTGTCAAATAAAGCTATGTCAAAGCGCCTTCTTCAGCAGTGATCAAGAAGGCATCAATCAATCTATTTAAGAAAGCGGGCTTTATGTAACATCAAATATCAGCTTTAACAACTCTAGGATGATTTCAATTCACATAGATGTTCTTAACCCCTTTGGTTTCCAGACGTTTAGCTATTTCTCGAGTGAATAAAATGCCTAACGCCTTTGAATTTTCACAATGCAAAATCTTGTTGTATTTAGTGAGATTGCTGATAAATCCAAAATTAAGTTTACCAAAAGGCATACGATTCTCAATGGAGCTTACTTTGGAAATTCGGCTTGCTTCGTCTTGCTTTATTATGATGGGAAATCGCCAGTTTCAAGTCGGATTCGGTTCGCTACTACTTGCTTTTTTTTTTGAAAATTGCGGCTTAAAAAGGTAATGTATAATTGATTTGTATTGCTACTATATACTCATCTCGTTTTATATGCATAATTTACATGGCATCACCCTTTTTAGCCATTTCCTAAGCACATATTTTACCAATCTATCATACTAAAGACAAATAGCTATTGATATTATTGTACAGTATTCACTGTATGAATGAAAACTTACATCTGTATCACTTCCGGTACTGATTACAAATTTTCCTGAAAAAAGTAGAAGTTCCATTTAATTGTGAATATTACAAAAAACGGTTAATTTGATACTTTTTAGTTTTCAAAATGTAACTTAAAGCTTTTGACATTCGCAATCACACTTTAATATATCTAGAAAAGTTTAATTTGTATATAATAGTGCATACTTATTCGGGTATTTTTTTTTCGTTTATTAATACATACCAAATCTCATCATGTTTAACAATTTCTTTTATAAAATTGCATTATACAAATTTATATCTCACATAATAACCCAAAGTTTTCAAAAAAAAACATTTAGTTTTCTATTTTTTTTTTTTTTTTTTTTTTTTTTTTACATCTAATTAAGAAGAATTATAAATAAGATGAAAACTAATTGAAAAGCAAAGGGAATATTTGGCTGCAATATATACAAATTACAAGATTTATATTTAATCATTAGAAAATGCCTGACGGTTTTTTTACCCAAAACAAATACCTATATGATATTAGCTTTCCCTAATATTTGTTCATTGAAGTTGGTCTAAATTACTCTATACGAAAATGTTGGAGAACGAAAAATACAGATAATGAAAGCAACGTTTAAATTAAATTGTGTATTTATTCAAGTTTATTTTGAACATTAATGAATGTTTGTGAATTATTACCTTTTATGGTATTTTGCTAGACCTGATTGGCCATTAAATTGATATAGTAAATATTGGTGTTGACAGGAAATCGAGTGAATAAACTGAAAACAAAATTGGTAATTGGATAAGCGGTACGCAATTTGAGCCAGTAGAATATGCTAAATATTGAGTCCAAGCCAATCCAAACAATAAAAAAACCGCATATTTGAACCACAACCAAAGGCTGAACGCACCTCTAATAATGGGATTGGATTGGCTTGGACTCAATATTTAACATATTCTACTGGCTCAAAATTGCGTACCGCTTATCCAATTACTGTATCAATTTTGTTTTCGGCCAAAATGAAAACAAATTTAAAAACAAATTTAAAAATAAATTCACTCAAAACAAATTTTGTTTTAGATATTCAGTAAAAATTTCAAAAAAAATTGGTTTGAAACATTAATTTTGTTAACCTTTGGAGGAGATAAAACAAAATGATAAATTCAAAAACAAATTTCAATATATGTATATATATATTACTTGAACTTTATACTTTCTAATGTAACATTCGTAGCCAGATGTCAAACTCAATAGTCAACAATAATCCAAGAACTGGAAGTTAGGTCAATTAAATATCAACTGAACCATGCTTCCAGTAGCATGTTATTCTGACATCAGACATTGCTATCAAATAACATTTGCAATCCCTTATTAAACTATTATCCCCTCAAATTAAATAGTATATAAATTATAATATTAATTTCATTCCAATCAATCAAGTAATGTTTTTTATTGGCAACTACACATTCGTTTGAGACAAACATGAAATCAGAAGCCAAAAGTCGTTTAAAGCAAGATTTTCCTGCAAAGACTCCTTTCACAGCTTTTATTTTCGCTCAAAACTAACTATTTTCATTAATTCAAAGCCAAATGAAGGATTCCGCCTTGTAGCAGTATATTAAAATAGCAATAAAAAAATATTATTTATAATTAAATGCTTATAATTAATCTACTTAAAAAGAATTAAGTTTTCTTTTGTGTGCAAATTTTGCTGAGCGCAAGAGTTATTGATTGCCACAAAAATGGCTGAGGCAATGATAATTTGTTAGTGCCGTGTAAAATACTAACAAATTCTTGGACTAATTCTGTTTTGCATTTATAAATATTCAAATTTTATATATTATGTTTTGTGAAATTTATCACCAACGCCGAGTGAAATTTAAACGAAATATATCAAACATTCATCATGATATTGTGCATTTAACAGGCTATTGAATTAATGTGCTGTTAAGTTACTATATACTTGTATAAAAAAGTATCTATTCAAAAAAATGGTGGGCCCATTCTTCTGAAGAAAGAGCCAAGGATTACAAAAATTAAATTCATTTAAAATTAACTCAGCAAAACTGGACACCCACGCCTAAATTATTATAAAAAGCCTTAAAAACTAGGTATCGCTTTTCATCCCTAGTCCAATTTTTTTCTAACTAAATAACCTTAAGAAAACATTATATGTCAATATACCTGAGATTTTCAACCCTAATCCAACAACAAGTATCCCGAAATATTCTATTTTTTGAAGCTGGTATAACGTTTTCAGTGCTAATGTTTCAGATTTTACATGTATTTCACTACCGTAGCTAGAATTTAGCTTAATAATAAAATCCTAAACATATCTAGTTGAATTTTTGCTGTTTATATACTTTTTTTATCCGTGAATATTTAAGGATATTTTACAAGAAGTAGGCCAAAAAAATTCTTAAATGAGCAGGTTTACTACATATCGAGCTCAAATTACGGGGCCTGAATTATTAAACTCCGTTTTATGCCGACTGTACCTTAAAATGCCAAAAAAAAAAATTACTACAAAATCTACTTTTCAGTTGATAACTTTTGCAAATTTAAAGCAACCTCAAAGGGTAATATTTCAAAACAGATGTATAAAGGAGAAAAATAAATCTAGCAAAAATCCCAAATAGGTTGATACATGATTTATAACGCTATTTCCATTAAAAGCGTACAAAAACGCAACTTCAATGGACTGTAACTCGAGATAGCGACCGCTTAAGCACATACTTTATTAACAAAAAATGATTCTTTCATTTAGCTTTATTATATTTTACAATAAAACTGATTTCCAAAAAATCATGAATTTGTCCTTGTATACCCACGTCCAAAATTTGACTTTTTCGAAGGAAGCTAATAACTCTATGAAAAACAGCGCTAGAGTGACAAATAATGCTTTAAATAATAGGTATTTTTGTGCTCTATGTGCTTGTAATGCTAACTTTAAAATTTTACTATAAAAGTATTTTTAGAATCATTAAAAACTGTTTTTCATGTTTTTGTTTTTTTCACACAATTTTTGGTGATAAAAGCTTTCAATAAATATATCATTAGATGCGAAATTAAATTTTATATTGAGGTTATTTAATAGAGCTAGCCAAATTACTATACACTTTCGATGTAAATTTTGCATTTTAAAAATTTAAGATTGTTTTTACAATTTTTTCATCATCAGAAAGTTTTTAATTTTAATTACCGCCACATCTGAGATGTATGAAAAGTCGGAGAAAATTTGTTGAAATTGTTATTTTTTTTTTGCAATGCAATGCTATGTAGAGGATGTTTAGGTCAGAAAGTATACTGGTTAGAAATGGAACAACTCATTGTGAATCGAAACAAGGCAGTAGTAAAGTAGTTTTTCAATTCAAATACTTTAATTAAATTTACAAACGTTTCTTGTGCATTTATGAGAAATAATGAATTACATTTATTAAATTCAAGGAGAAATATCCTTTAAGCATCTCTTTATTTGTATTTTAGTCCCAATTTACTAATTGACTTTAGGTGACAGCATCGTCTGTGATTGATAGGGTTTCTTGTAGAAGTATGCACTTTTTAGATATAAACGATGCCTGTCTTTCTAACTGTAAGATTTTTAAGTACATGTTTCCGCCAATTTTACCTCGATTATCGGCCAAAAAGCCAAAAGTGCAAAACATTGGGACAGTTTTGTGAGTCACTGTAGCCATTATCATAAACACTTTCCATAATAATAGTATCAAAAACATGACGCTGCTCTGGATTAAAGCTATCAATATCAAATGCATTTGCTCTTATTAGTACAGTAGCATTTAGTGCATTTTGCTCTCGAAAAATTCTGCTAACTGAAGTATCTTCAGGATTGTTTCTAGTATCAATGTTTGGTAACGAAAACCCAGAGAAACGTCTCAAACTTGAACCGTATTGCCTAAGCAAAATATCTTCTGTATCTAGCACACTGTTGTTATAAGCTATTTCTTCAATATCAGTAGCAAGTCTGAATTCACGTCGTAAATAGTTATTTTTTGTCAATTGATACATGTAATCTTCAGATAAATAAAATCTAGACTTGAGCCATAATTGGTAGGGATTGGCAGGCTCACAAAATACCAATGTAATACAAAAAAGCTTACGGAGAGATACAGATAGTTGTATTTGCAAAGCTTCTCCCAAGCACTGATACCACTGATTGTCTGATTTTAACAAACCAAGGGGTCGAACTGCATCTTGAAAAGTAGCATACTGTACACCGTTTACCGTTTTCAAATGAGCAAAGGAAGTGGCTCCAGAGACATGATACAGTAGCATTCTCAAATGATATTTCTCTGATTGCTTTGGAGAAACAGCATAAATTCTGCCAATTATACCCCCAAATCCACGCTGTCTTAATGCCCATATTTTTGGCACTTTATTGCTATGCCATACATTTTACTCAGGAAAGTTTGGATATAAAATGGCTCTTGCATTTTAGTCAGTTTCATTTATTTTAAACCAAGCAGTAACAGTAGTTTCTTGAGCTTTTGCTCTTGAGAACACATTATTTACATCGTCGTCTTCATTAAAATATACAGGGTTTTCGCCCTCCAAATGGATAGCTAAACGTTGGTGAGCAGGGAATTCTTTATGCATTTAAAATGAAAATAGTCTTCAGCATGATGCTTCTGGTGCCAAAACGTATTTTGCATCTAGAAATGTCTTTATTTTATCCTGTTGCTCAACTGACATTGAAGCTCGATCGTGTCCTTTATAAACGTATTTATGAACATACTTAATACTGTTTATTGATGAACATAATTCCACATTGATATGAGCGTCACAGTTAGTACAGAGATAAATATTGTGAGGCACCACCCATCTAATGTCAATATTTATTGCCTGTTGATTTACAACTTTTGTAATGAAAACGCTATTGTTTCCTCTCCTGTATAGTGGGTAACCACCTCTCTCATTGATAGATGTATCTTCAACAAAATCTTTCGGATATTGCTTCAAACAGCCAAGCTCTGCATTCATACAAACAGCATTTGTATTAAGCAAGCCGCATGGGCCGTGGATCATGTATTTCACAACAGTATCATAAGTCAAAGGATACCTAGTCCGGTCTGGAATTTTAGCCGAAATAATTTTATCATAATCATCAGGAGTTTGAGGTTTATCCTGAGAATCAACTATCAGAAATATATGCGCATGAGGAAGGCCCCTTTTTTGATACTCATTAGTATATATATGTACTGCTACTGCTCTTCCCGGAACATGTTTTTTTGTTAAATCGTTCATTAGTTCCCGAAGTTTCAAGTTAAAGACTCTAGCACATAAATCTGGACGATCCGAAGCCTTTTGGTTATAAAGTTGACCTCTTTGTATTTCTGGCCAGGAAGAGTTGCATGTAAAAGTTATGAAGAAGTCGGGCTTTCCTAATTGTCTAACAATACTTAAGGCATCCTGATATACAGTCGGGATTACTAATGTTTCATCCAAATAAAAAAAATACATAATGAACATTCATTTTCGGATTTAGTTTGCTCGTTATTAGAAGGCTCTGATACCTTTCTATTTCGTCAAAAGTAAAATGTATATGTTTATTATTTGAAAATAAAAATAAGTAACAAAACTAATATTTTGTTATTACGTCTCCCTTGCTATCTACAGTGACTCCCAAAACTATCCCAGTGTTTGCTAATTTTGAGTTTAGCATGATTTTTAGGTAAGTTACAACATATTCTATATATTTCGAAAGACAAAATAATTTTCTTTTATATAAAGTTAAAAAAAATGTAAATTTTATTGGCTATTCGGAGAAATGTCTAATTGTAATAGGTGTAGTAACTGGGACAGTTTTGAGAGCTAAGGATGAGAAAAATATATTCCTATTCAATAGTCTGTCCAAAGACCGTTTCTTTCCAAACATTGTTTTATACAATTTGGCATGCTATCTATAACGTTTTGACACTCCTCTTGTTTGATTGTGTTGTACCAAACCTCGGTTACACGCTCCAAAAGATCCAGGATTCCTTTGGGTGCTGTTTTATAACTATTAAGAAGCCTCATCTTCAGTAAAATTTACGTATTTTCAATCAGATTTAAGTCATTTAATTGCAGAGATGGATTCATAACCTCAAAGTATTGATCCAATGGATATTTGCTAACTAAATTTGATATATGTTTTGGGATATTGATATGCTAAAAATGATCTGATCACGACAAAGGCCTAAGTTTGTCCCAGGATAATTAATATTCCGCTTCAAAATTTCTTCTAAAATTTTTTTATGCAAATTTCAATCTATAATGACTTTAATTTTGCATAACCGACCAACTCCAGCATACGTAGCGGTACTCCAAAGCATGACACTCTCACTGCCACTTTCAGCCGCTATATCCACAAGATTAGGTTTCAAGCTCTCATTGTCTCTAATTTAAATCTAGATTCTACCAACTGAGTTTAACCAATCACTATTAATTTATCTGGTCAAACTACTCTTTTTTAATCGTCGGAAATCCAATTACTTCGTTAAATACACCAATTTAATCGCTTCTTGGTATTAGGCCTAGATAACGAAAAAAAATTATTCTTAATAATCGCACTTAAATACCCCCTACAGAGTGCTTTTCGAAGAACTTTTTGGTTCAATTTAGCTCCGACACCGGTTTCAAGCATTTTAAATATATTATCAGCATTATTGACTGCGTTTTTGTTGCTTAGTGAACGCAAAAACTTTCATCAGTCTTAGAAAGCAATTTAAGTGAACCTCCTTTAGACGCATTCAGACTTGTGCAACATCGTTTTTTAATTATTTCCACAATAAATTTACTAAAGCATATCATCTCCACAACAAAAAACATCAATTTATCGTTGTTTAAAAGACAGATGACACTCTTTTCCTTATTGACTTGGAGTTTTTTCTTGCTAACTTTCAATAGACCAAAGCGCGAAAATCAGTATACAAAAAAAAATTTTTTTTATTCTGTTTATTGAATTAAGGGTTTTTATATTAATTGTCAAAAATTTAGAATAATAACCCAAGTTGTAGTTATGTAATCACAGATTTTGTAAAAATGAATAATACCTCTCAAAACTGTCCCAATGCACATGTTGTCGCAGATTAGATATAAATTCAGATAACGAACAAAATTCAATTTTTTTTTAACTTGACATAAAAGAAAACTATTTAATCTTTCGAAATACATAGAATTCTTTGTAATTTAAATATATTTGTAGTACTTAAAAAGCATGCTGAACTGAAAACTAGCAAACACTGGGACAGTTTTGGGAGTCACTGTATAACTGCCTAACATCTTCCGGGCATACTTTCTATTACCTTGGCAGTGAACTCAACATCAATGTTCTCTCAAGCGAGGAGAAAAGTTCCCGCCAAAGGTCTTCAGTATTATGAATAAGATTCTTTCTTCGACGTAACTTACGAGCGAGCTCGCTCCAAATATGCTCAATGGGGTTGAGATCAAGACTTTGGGTTGACCATTTTTCCATAACATTCATTGAATGCAATCTCTTCCACCACTTTACATATGCACCTGTATGGCAGGTAGCATTATCTTTCTGAAAGGCAAACACCTTGTCTTCGTTTTTATATAAGTCCAGAACCCACGGAATATAATACTGAGATATTACGTCAATATACGATTCTTGATTCATATTACCATCAATAAAAACCAAAGGTCCCAAACCCCCAACCCAAAAACAAGACTAAACCATCAAACTACCGCCACCAAACTTTACTGAACGTAATGTATGGCAACTTTTATACTTTTGACCTTCTTTTCTCAAAACTAATGGCGCTCCATCATTATCTAAAACGCGAAATCTTGACTCATCAGACCAAATTACTTGTTTCCTCCATTGCTCACTGGACCAATTCTTATGAAGGTGTGCCCATTCTAATCTATTTTTTTTGTGCTCCTCATTCATTTTGGGTTTAACAGCAGGTGTATAATATCTAAAGCCCAACTTGCTAACCCATTTTCTTGTTGTCGAGCAGCTTACATTTTTTCACATCATTCTGAGTTGCCCCGTAATGGTCCGTCTCTAACGACTGGAAGTGATCTCCTCTCCTTATTGTTCGTTCCAAATGACGTTGTGTATAGTCATCGAAGGCAGATGGTCTCCCAGTACTTTTACCTGTTAGGGTAGTACCAGTTTGGTTTACTCTGGATATAATACTTTGAACTGTAGAACACTTTATATCAATCATAGTAGAAATATCATATTGATTAAATCCAAGCTGTTTTAAATAGAATATAGCTCCAAGTTTAATTTTTTTTACCTCTTGCTTGGATCCTGTTGGATCTTGCAATTTTTTGATGTTGATTTCGAATGTTTTGGGCATTGTTGTATTAATAAAAAAAAGTGTTTGAAAGAAAAGTATGACAAAAAAATAGAAAAAATTGGGAATGGATGAAACATTAGTAATCCCGACTGTAGCTGAGTCATATGTCTAGGGCAGCCTATAAAAGATGATAGTAAAATCATTTTGATGCCGCCTGTGCAAGATAAAATGTTTGCCGTGTTGTTGGTATCGCTAAAATCGTCGACATTTACAGCATCTACTAAACCTTGATAATGTTCACATCGTAATCGATTTTGGTTATGATGAATGTAAGACAGTCGATTTTGCTCCATTTTTGCGTGCATGTCTACGATACTATACATGCATGTTTAAAATATTGTCAGCGTAAAACTTCTTAGCAATATATTATGGTTAAATGTTTCTCAATCTGCCCATATTTTTCTATCAAAATTTTAAGACTAAATGCAAAATATATATCTAACAATTTGAAATATCAGTAAACAAAAGAAAATACGTAAAAAGAGTATTCAAAAATCTGATCAAGTTTGGTAAATTTACAAATTAAAACGCAATTTAGCATTAAGTACAGCTGAAATTTATAATGTGTGAGAATTCACTGGACAAAAAGAGCAAGTAAAGTAGGCATTAAGACATTATCAGTATTTTAATTGTAATTAACTGCTGCTATTTATGATAAGAAAGGAAATGTATAGGATATTTATAATTATACCACACCACACGGGAAAAAACAATCATCGTATTAATTTAATAAAATTCACCGTTGCCATGCAACATACAGTATAGCATGATTAAAATGATATGAAATACAAAAAATAAGGAGATGTTCTAAAAATATTTTTCTCGTTGAATTTAATAAACGCATTTTCTTATTCCTCATAAATGTACAAGGAAATTTTGTAAATTCAATTAAAGTATTTAAATTAAAAAGTTATTTTACTACCTTGTTGTTGTGTCAATATCTATATCAAGGTCGCACATCCAATGTTCCAGTCTATAATCGGTATTATAGTAGATTAAAGTGTATTCACATGATCTACATCATGTTCTCCACGTTGTTCCACAGCATATCC